>JADLZL010002642.1:0-152819 GCA_015844335.1 Chrysopogon serrulatus
ATCAGCATGTTGTTTTTTGCGATCAGGTATATATGCTAGCTTAATCTATTTTTATCTTGTTTATTAGTGTATTTTTCCAGAAAAAAGTTTAGACAAAATTAGTCTAAATTGTTGTTTGGCTAGGTTGAGTTGACACAGAACTAGTAGAAGTTCCCTCGTATTATGGAACATTGCATTTTCTGTAAAAATGCTAAATAAGTATTTCAAAAAGTGATAGCTGATATGCACTAGATTGAATTATTCAGTATTAGTCTTCCCACTAGATAAGTATTCACGTTGATGGGAGCGCAGCACCGTACTATGTCCTCTGAGTATCAACCATGCTGTCCATGCACCTCCCGGCCAACCTCACCATTTAGGCCCCTCTACGTGTGAATTAAGGACATAAGTAAGAACAAAAAGGAACACACAACTGAAAATATTGAAAAGATTAAGCTCACAAGTTAGAGTTGAACATCGAGAACTATTCAATAACCAAATTAATCTAAACAAAACTCAAACCTTAACTTAGCTGACAACTATTGAATATAGTATTAAGGAAGACCAAAGGTTTCTTTAGATACGTCCCTAATACTCTTGACACAATACACAAAGATGGTAATGTAGCACTGATTCTATATGGCCACTTGCCTTGATGATTTCCGTTGACTCCAATGAAATTTTGACATGGGATTAAATACCATTGGAAATCCTATATATCTCCTTATCTTTTGTGCATATGTAATATAATAAGATAAGTGACATTGTAGATGATTTTAGTGTGAGATGATGCTCCCGGAGGTGGACTCCAACTTAATATGGATCGGGCCTTCATATTAGCTTGGATGCCCGTGCTGATCTTATCCACAACCATGCCTGTCTCCAGGTACTTCTTGATTCTTTAATTTCCAACTTTACTAAGAATTAACATTATGGGTACCAATTTGTTAGTGTACTGTCTGTACATAAAATCACGCGGACCCACGCGGTCACAGGGGCACCAAACTAGCGACGTGACCAGCGAAGTCTGGGCTGGAGTGGCCTGCAGGTGCAGGTGCAGTGCAGGGTAGGATTCAAACATCGAGGTCTGCCTGGCAGCAGGGACCTGCATGCTGGCACACTGGCCGGCTGCGTGCCGGCGCGTTCGGATAGGGCTGGCTCGTGTTCGTTGCCTGACGAGGTAGTATAGATGGCCATCGGGCCGTGCCGGCGGCGTCACGGGCCACGTGCCGTGCCTCGCCGTGCCGTCTTGGGAATGTCGGCCCAAGGCACGGCTGCGCCCCGTCGGGCGGCCAGCGCAGTGCCGCCGTGCCTCCCGTCTGAAGCCTCCGTCGCCCCGGCGTCGAGGGAGAGCCGGGGTCAGGGAGGAGAACCGGCCAGCCCGGGGGAGGCAGCGGCGGGCGCCGGCCCGCTCACCCAGCGTGGTCGGCAGCGCCGCAGCGCCATCGTGCCAGCAGCGGCGGCAGCGCCACCGGCGCCACCGGCTTCGCGCCGTGCGGCCCGGCCCACCTCCGGCCTCGCCTCGCCCGCGGCCATGGCGCCACGGAGCACCACCTCGAGCTCGAGCCGCTCCTCCTCCAGGCAGCGGGGAGCACCACCTCGGCTCGGGGCGCGGTCCGCGGAGGGGCCGAGGCAGGGAGGGGCCAGCCGCCCGGGGAGCCGAGGCGGCCGGCCGGGCGGGAGGCGGCCAGGCGGCACGAGTTGCTAGAAAGCGGCGCGATGCCCCGTGTGTGCATGTGCGGGCGGCGGCGGCTCGTGCCCTTAGGGTTAGGGTTATGTACCGGGCCGTCGGGCGTGCCTGGCAGCAGGTGCCACGTCGGGGTGGCGGCCGGAGCACCGGGCACATGCCGACACGGGCCGTGTTTCGTCTTGGGGCCGCCTTTGCCGAGCCTCGTGGGGCCGCGGCCGCAGGCTGCATGGCCTTATATAGGAGGTAGTGAGGCGGTGAGACTAACCGAATAGTTCTCTCATGCAGCATCCTATTAAGCGTGTGTTAGTTTTTTTCATGATCATGCCATGACACGCTTTTTTTATGCTGCAAGAAGAGTTTGATAAAAAAAAAAGATGCCGATGTAACCGAGGATTACAGATCTCGGCCACCGGCATCAAGCTGAATTCAAATTACAGAATGCAATCCGCTACCAAGTAAACATGCTAAGCCTAAACTAGAGAAGCGGAGAAAGCAACCGCCAGTCGAGAACCTAAGCGCGCATCAGTCATTTGCCTTTGCCTCATCCAAGCTGCGAAGCGACCGCAGGCTCCTATTTAACGTCCGAAACATTTCTTTCCTTCCAAAGCATCCACCCAAATAGAAAGGGACAACGAGTCGAAGCTACGCGCACAAAGGCTTCGGAAGAAGCTTTCCTGTTGTCAAGGCACCACTGCAGGGAAGCGTCCGCCGTCGAAGAAGAATGATCACGTGGTCTAGGTGCAGCCTCCGAGACACATAAGTTGCCGAAAGACAACAACATTGTCATATCGCGACCGTCCAACAACAATTTTTTCCGTAGAAAATTTAGCTATTTGACTGCTCACCCCCCATAAGTCCTAGCCCGAAATAGCTTGAACCTCTCTCAACCTAACTCATTATCATAGTATCAGCTCTTCACTATAATAAAATGACTACTTATATCTCTCACAGAGTTTTTAGTCTATGTTTTCCTCTCTCCTCCTCTCCTCCTCGCTCACCCCTTTTGCACTGTACGCCGGCGCCCCTGGTCCCGCCGCCAGGACCCGCTAGAAGTTGGTGTGTGTTGCGCATGACGGAAACATGTCGTCGAGCTTGTCGGAAATACATGATCGTCGTTATGCCATCACACGTGAACGCTTCTGGAATTCTACCGTTGATTTGTTCGTTCATCAAATTGTACTAGCACAACCCGCTGAGACTTGCTACGCTACATGGCGCCGCCACATTAGTCGAGCTTTCGGCCGGCAAATGCATATTATGGAGCAATGTCCCATGCATCTATGTGAAATCAGTCCAAACTCGAAGACGTTTGACGACTTAGTAAAAGCCTAAAAACGCCTTTTGCATTTTGGAACACAACTATAGGAGAGGTACTTTTTAGGTTGTTGCAAAAGTTAATTTCAACTTTAAATTATTTGTATACTCCCCTCCGTATAGAAATTTAGATGTCGTTTATGACAGTGACACGGTCTTCAAAGTATCTTTATATTTTTGTATAAAAAACTTATATTTATTTTTTATGTATTTTTTAAAAAAATCTATTCATATAGTTTTCATATTTTTTAAATTCAATAACTTAAAAGTTATTCATGATTTATGTTTCCAATGTTTAACCTAAACCTTGTCCAAAACAACATCTAATTCTTATATGAAAGGATTACATGGTTTCTCACCACATGGCTATTTGTGCATGGCATCTGCTTAAAATTTTTTCTCTATCATTGTAAGATATTTTGTTTTGATACAAACATTAGGGCTAAAAATATTACAAACAGGACGTGTGAATATGCATCTAACATTAGGGCTAAAATGGAGCCTCTGTCATCAAATTACAAGAGGTACTGCATGTGATGATTGATAAAGGTCCTGTTTGGGGACAAATTTATTATAATCTGAGAGTTGTTGTAAACTATTTTTTATCAAACACCTTTTTATTTTTTTAAAAAACTTTTATGGGTGAAGCTCCTTTTCTTTTATGCTCACAAAAAAAAAAAGAGAGTGGAGCTTAAAAGGGTAGCTTTTACACCTCTTTCTCCCATTTGTCTTTCAACCATGCATGAAGTTGTTTTATAAAATAATTTTTTTTTCAAAACAGCTCAGCTTGGTCGAATTAGTTGCTCGTGAAGCTTCTCAATGGTAAAGTTGAGTTATGTGCTAATTAAACAAGGCCTAAGACGACATTATTACAGCAACGAATATCAGATAACGATACTACCAATAATATATAGCTAGTCATAGTACACAACCTTTTCTACAACAGAGATTTGTTTGAAATTTCTGCATGATGCTCCTAAAAATTCAAGGGTTTCAAACAAACTAAGCAAGGCCATACAGTTTCCATGGAATATAATCGAGGGTTACAAGCAGTAACGGACAATGTAGGAAACATACACCAATAGCACTGCATGCAGTTCAGCTAGCACCTTGGAAGTAATATCTGCATATTTAGTAGGAACACTTCACTGAACAAAGACGACCAAGCTAGCACACACGCATGATCAATCAAAACCAAAAAAGAGAGTACGGAGTAGTGGAAACACAAATTTTACTCACACTTCATTGTCTACGAGAGTAGTTCTACATTCAGAACCAACATGACAAAACAGAACGAACCAGACAAAAAAAAAATGTAGGAGAGACAGCCAATAATGCATGCATCCGAAGTGTGAGTACGTTATCAATCAGGCGCATATGAAGCCGCTGGGGAGGTTCTTGCCACAGTAGTTGACGATGAGAGTTTGCTTGACAGGGGATGTCGACGGTGATGCCGACACGTTGGCCTTGATGGCGGTGCAGAGGCAGACGGCAGCGCCTCCAGGTCGGCGAGGCCGCCGAGGATGCTGCAGCACGGCTCGTAGGGCGGGTGGCCGACCTCGGCGCTGACGAGGCCCAGCACGTTGGCGCACGCCGGTGAGCTTGAGCGCGTGCTTGGGGCACTTGCCGCTGCTGGAAGGTGACGCCGGCGTTGGCGGCGTCGGGGTCGGGCAGCCGCCGCCGCAGGCGTTGGCCACCGTGAAGAGGACCAGGTTGAGGGCCACGAGGAACAAGGCCAGCGGACGATGCCATGGCGGCTGAAACACCAACAGGTAGAGCTAGCGCAGGGGGATGCTTGAGCACTGGTGAGCTAGGCCTGGAGGAGCTAGCTAGCGCTGGTGCAACTGGATGGGAAGAGTAAGCTCAGCGAGGAGGGTATTTATAAGGAGGAATTGAACCAGACAGATAGACAGATTCGGAACTCCTATTTAATTAGGCTTGTTCGGTTATGTAGAATCCATGGCCCTGGAGCAGCTATAATGACTGAGTAATTTGTATAAGTAATTTGTATAACAATATATCATCTAGATTGTTTCCTGCTTCCATTCCTGAATAACCGACAGCCTTCATTGTAACTACCTGGACGAGAACAAATATAATATACATATCCCAAACAAAAGTACAACACTAGAGCGACGCATGTCTCTTTAATGATTATTTAATTAGAATTGTGCTCATACGCGCACATGCATGTTTGCAATTTCAAATTTCTAGTTGGATTTCGTGGCGTTTTGGCTATAGAACGTTAGAAAGAAATTTTTTATTATATATACAACAAAATGTGCATGAAATGGTGCTCAACGTTAACAACAGTAGCACAGACCGATCGACAGCAGCAGCAGGTGACCAATGCAACTTGCAAACGCAGGGACACCCATCATGTCGTGTGGAGGTAAATAAGCTGGTTCAATGGACAATGGGTATTGGGCGGTCGACGCATGTGGCAACTGTACTGGCAAGCCAGAATGGCAGTCACAAGGCTCCAGTAGGAGTAGGACGCAGCCGGCAGCTTGTGCAGTTGTATGTGGGCCGCGCCCCGGCTGCGCTGCCAAAGTGCCAATGGGCCATGTCCCTTTTTTTTCGCGACCGTGTTGAACACCCGTTTTCACAAGAGGGGCAAAAAGCGGTGGTGGGTACAACCAAGACACGAAAGGGCGACGCAGTAGAAGCCGCCGCCACGAGGACGAATACCACACTACTGGATGCGATGCACGACACATACTATGCATGTTCCGCTGCCACAACACAACTCAAGCGCCGAGCGGGCACAGAATCGCAGTAGCCCGCCCGACGCCCCTAACCACACCGATCACTCGCCGGGCGTCGCTGCCTTCCGCCAACACCCTGGCGTTGCGCCCTTCCATTGTGCACCACGAAACCAGCAAAGATCATGGAGTCGAAGATTGGCTCGCCGAGTCCACCCACCGCCGAGATGTCCACCATAGCCCCAAGTCGTTTACGCCCGGGCCGCATCAGTACCGCAGTTCGCAGGGGGCAAGCGCACTCAAACCACACCGCCGAGCGAAAACACAGCCCAACAGTTAGTGGGGCGACTGCCTTCCTCGCAATCGACCACGAGAGCGCACATGTCGCCCAGCTGAAGGCCGGCTCTTGCGCTCAAGGTCCAAAGCCGGGCGGCGAAGAGCTAGCCGTAAGAAGAACATCTTTGACCTTGGGCGGGCCTTAGTCCGCCACAATTCAGTTGCGCCAAGCAGCTTTGTGGAACCGGCAAAGAACGCGCACGGCAGACGTCGGGAGGAGTTGGGGGGGCCGGATGACGACCACTTCTAGGTGAAGCGTAGCCGTCCGTGGCTGAAGATGAATCGCTTGCATTGTCTCCCGCACCTTGAAGTAATCGCATACGACCGGGTGGTAAGCACCCCGGTGATGTCCGCTACCCGGCCGACACTACCGCCGACGGCATCACGCAAAGAGCGGTACTTGCCGGGCGGCGGACGGGCTTTGAAGAGTGCCGGCGCGACATCGCTAGCAGGACCCCCACGGGCGACCAGCTATCAGTCCACATGCGAAGTCGAGGCCCCTGCCGCCCACTCGCATCGACAGACTCGCCACAGGAAAGCATCACTGGACGCCCTTTCGGCCCGATAAAGCGGCAAGATCGCCTGCCAGCTGCTCAGTTCGACGGCAAGCCACTCCTCAGTGCAGCGCATAGCGCGAGCTCAGAACCGGAGGGTCGATGATGCCCAGTCCACCTAACTCCATTGGCCGGGCAGACAGTTGGCCACGCCGACACCCACATTTGCCACCAGAGCAAGCGTCCTCCCGGTCCACACGAACGCACGACGGCGCGTGTCAATCTGTTGGATAGCCCAAGGGGACAGACAAGCACGCAATGCTAGTGTGAACCGGATCGCGGAGAGGGTTGTCTTCGCCGTGGTGACTCGCCGGGCGTTTGTTAGAAGCCCGGCTTTCCATGTCGGAATCCTAGCAGCGACGGCATCCACAATCGGGTTGTTCGTCAAGACGCCGAAGACGACGCACGCACAGGGGGATGCCTAAGTATTCGGTGGGAAAGTGCGCGACGGCGAACGGAACACAGCGCACCGCCAGCACGGCCTCCTCGGTACAGCAAATGGGCGTGGCGACGCACTTGTCATGATTGGTGATCAACCCCGACGCCTCAGCGAAGAGCTCCAAAATCTGCGCGAGACAGAGGAAGTCGTCCGGCTCCGAACGATGAACACGACGATGTCGCCTGCGCACAGAGAGGCCCTGTGGGAGCTAATCGGGCCAGGAAGCGGGGTGAGCGCGCCCCGGCGATCGGCCTCGCTAACCAGCGAGTTGAGGACCTCCATCACAAGGACAAAAAACATCGGGGAGATGGGGGGGCCCCTGCCTGAGTTCCCTGGCGTGGATGATGCGACGGCCAGCTCTCCCGTTCAGAAGTACCTTGGTGCTCGCCATGGACAGGAGCAATGAAATCCAATTGCGCCACCGTCTGGAGAAACCGAGATGCTGGAGCACCTCGATGAGGAACGGCCAACCCACAGAGTCGAAAGCCTTGGCTCCCTAATCTCCATGCCGGACTGATGCCTCTGCCCGACTGCCCCAGCTGTGCCCCTGACCCGGCAGAAGCACGAGGCATCAACGTCGCCACCTCGCTGGATCACTTTCAGTCTTTCAGAGATCAATCAAGCGACGACCACCCAATGCATATGCTAGCTGCACACATGGGCTCACTACTACACAACACCTAGCTCATCAACGTTAGCTTTGACTCTTATCGTGTCGACATGGATATACTCTCACGGATATCGGTACTGGATATAGATGCACAGCTTGCCGGCACCGGCATGAAAATGATGTCTGTGCCGGTTAGTGGTACAAGCCGGCGGCATGGATAGTCGAATAAAATGTTATAGTAAAAATACAGCAAAAAAAACTGGATCTCAAGGCCTTTCATGTGTTTTTCTCAGTTGTGTGCTTTCATACGTGGAAGCCACAAGAACCTCTTGTGCACATCCCTTTTTGACAACCCCTTGCACAAACTCTTTTTAACATCCCACTCATATATGCTGGAGTTTTACTCATTTTTAACCCTTTCTATCTAAACCTCTGGTTCATTATTTGGAATTCTAATTTACTTAAAATAATGATATTGACTAAGCATATAAGTTATGTTTGGGTCTCTGTGAATTCTGAAACAAAGTGGAATTCAAATTATAAACTACATATTTTGTTTACAAACTATAAACTTTGGCTAAAAACTACATTTTTGAATGCCACACAAGCCATTCGTGAGTTCCAGAGAGAGAGAGAGAGAGTGCGAGAGAGAGAGACCTAATAACCATTATTGCAAAGGAAACTGCCGCCAACATCTCCAATTGACAAGGCCAACATGGAAATGAAATCCACAACCATTCACACTACCAAGAGAAAACCACCAAATAAGCATGATGACAAGGCACCAAATTTGTGAGACCTACCACCTCTAGCCATTGGTTTCAAGTTTTGTATGTTATTTTAGTTTTGTCCTAAGACAAGCTTCTCTAACTTCAAAAAAAAATTATAGACAAATAGATTAACATTTATAATACAAATAAATGAATTACAATGCATATTTCAAGGTTAATCTAATAAAATTAATTTTATTCCCTAGATTTTGATCTATTTCTAAAACTTGTCACAACTAGACTAGTTTGACTTAGAACAAAGCTATAGTGACCTATAGTTTAGAACAATAGGGATAATAATATATACCTACTACCACTGATGATATCTTGCCACATAAGGAGAGGGAGGTGGACCAAAACTATGAATTGCCTTCACGGTCGCCATCAAGGAAAAGGACAAGCTAAAGGGTTCAATTTACTTAAACCCTAAAAACTACCCCTTCATCCCAACTATAGATCCTTTTAGTTTTATGTAGGTCAAAAATTTTGCTAAAATAGAATGGGGAATAGAGGATCACCTTGTTGAATCGATGATGGCAAGATATCTTCACATTGTAAAAAAGGATCGCAATTAAAGAGGCAACACCTCACTCATTGAGGATGGCTTATCCATCTTACAATGTGAAGATGGCAGCACCTATTGTTCTTAGATTGTTATATTGAACAAGCAAAAAAACAAAAAGTTACTTCTATGTACTTTTGAGCAACTATCAGGCAACAGTGAGATCTTCTATTTCATTGATGCAAAAATTGTAAAGATTTTTAATCACACTTGTTTGGTTGCAAGTTAGGCGCTTATGATTTTTTGTTACGTTGGTTTCATGATGATCTATTGCAAGTTAAGTAACAAAGGCTAGAAGAAAGAATTGAATAAGACTTAGTAGCTAGAAACAAAAAAAAATATTAGTTGGAGCAAGGTTAGTGTTGATTAATTCAATTCTATCATGTTTGTGTTTGTTTGTGCTCTCTTTCTTAGAAGTACAAAGGGGTGTTTTGAAGAAAAATAGAGTATTATTTTTCAACGGCATGATCAACATAAAGAAAAACACACGCTAGTAAGATGTCATTTATTATGCCAACTCAAAGAACAAGGGGGTTTTAGGAATCCAAAACCTAGACGTAAAAAAGACAAACATATTCTAAGCAAATGACTTTTTAAGCTCTGTAATGAATGGGGTTTTAGAAATATCTATTGAGGAAGAAGCATGCTAAAGAAGTATCTTTCATGAGCATGTAAGAAGGCAAGCGATTCATATATTTGGATGAGCTTTATGGGTGTTAAGGATACTTTCTTTAGTTTGGGCTTCTTCAGATTGCAGGATGACAACCAAATCAGCTTTTGAGATGATACTAAGTTGGGGAATCATCCCTTAGAAGCCCAATACCCAACACTCCAATGCATTGGACGTAGGAAACAATTTAATTGCAAAGGTCTTAAGCACATTACCACTTAATGTTTCTTTTTAGAAGTGCTTTGGCAAGAAATAGACTTTAATTTAGCGTGATCTTATAGCTAGTGTGGCCAATGTGAATATGTGACAACGTTCCAATGTCTTTGTTTGGCACCAATATAAGAATAAAGTTTTATTTGTAATTTATATGTGTAAATTCCTAGTCAATGCTGGGATCAAACTTTCACAAATAGTTTGGCATCCTAAGATAAAAATATTTCTTTGGTTCTTTTAAATAGGGGTGATTCTCACAAAATATAATTTGCTAAATAAAAATTGGAATGGTGATAAGACTTGTTGTTTTGTAGCATCTGAAAACCATCCAACATATATTCTTTGAGTGCACTTACGCTAAGTTTTTTTGAGAGTTGTTCCTATGGTGCTAGGAATTAACCAAGTGAGTGCTATTTGTTGGTAAATATGGCTAACAAGAAACAAATTTGTTTTTGACAAATGTCGACCTAAAACTCTTTTGTAGGTTTTTTCAAGGGAACACACATTAGCTCTCCGATTATGAATCCATTATTGCAATAATGGTGTGGGGATAAGGAGGAACTTGTGGTTGAGCATGTTGTAAGTTGAAGAGCATGGCGATGTTTTCTTTTCTCATGGATGGCCATTTATTTATTCCTATATATTCAGTTACAAGTCACATCTATTTTGTAAAGTTCATTCAGTCGTATATAGAGGGTGCTAATAAGTTGTAATAATATGATATGATTCCTTCTTTCAGGTCAAGACCCATGTTTTTTCTCATTATCTAAGAATATATAATTGAAAATTACTATCTGTAATGTAATTTAAAACGAAGAGTACACACAAAAAAACAGATGGACCAATGAAACAGGCTGCGGTGGCACTAGCTAGATTAAAAATATAGGGCCTGCTGGCGGCACTAGGCCGAGATGTGGACGAGTCGTCTACCGAAAGATTTTAGCTATAACCAGAGCCTGATCACATGTGGTGGTGGAAATTCTTCTGGAACCTTCCCAACATACATTCATATGAAACCGACGAACACTCGTCATCAGCACAGCTATTGGTTTCCCAAGCTGCCGATAACAACAACGACCCGTGACTGTGTGCTGTGTGCAACTGTACACTATTGCTGCAAAAATAAGAAGAGCAAAGTCATATACGACGCCCGGGTTTAATTAGCTAGCTGTTGATCAGATATTTTTGCATGCATATACGTGTGGCTCATATCGACTCTTGATTTCTTTCGCAGTGCATGGCGGGGCCGGCACAAAAAGATTTACTGTCTTATGCAGTGTCCTTGCGTATAGTCGCGTTGCATATGCAGTTGCTACTTGTTAGACCGTGAGGCTGAATGATGAGTTCATCGCCCGCTAGTTTTTGGTCTTTTGCAGATTGTCACACATAAGAGAGAGAGAGAGAGAGAGAGAGAGAGAGAGAGAGAGAGAGAGAGTAGAGAGAGAGAGAGAGAGAGAGAGTTCATTTCGAATTGCCATGGACCCGCCAAACCCTGGAATCCTGACCACCAATGGATTATTTAGCATTATACCGTTAGGATTTGGATAGCTCATAGCTGTGTGCATGCCTGATTAATTATATTAGTGCAGATGACGCCAGATATTGATTTTTTATCTAAAATAATTGAAGAACTCTAAGCATGGCCGCAACTCGCAAGCACCTCCTAATATAAACTCGTGTAATTTTGTTTCTTTTGATTGGTTGTGGTGGGTTCAAGCCGGGGCGGCAGCTGGGGTTTTCTGTAATCGTTTGTTTCTCCTCTAGGTCTGGTCTGCGGCCACCTCTTGTATCATGAACTACTTTCTCTGCTTAATACAATGATACGCAATTCTCTTGCGCATTCGAGAAGAAAAAGATATATGCCTTTTGTTTACATCCTAAAACATTACTTTATTTCATTCATGGATCAGTGTCATCAAACATTGGTAAGGTTTATCTAAATAATTTCAAGAATATATTCAGTCACAAAAGTAATGTAACTATGATCATCACATGAACAAAAAGTACGTACATAGGCCCTTTACCGATTCCCCATAAAAGCAGTTCGATGGAGAACTAATAGAGAAGCAGTTCTCCTTAGATAAGAAAGCTACATGTTCAACGGACCTTTTTCTTTACTTTTATATGGGCATTGATATATGGGAGTGTAACCCACATGTCAAATGGTCGCATAGGCATAGTAGAAGGTATGTTGGGGCAACTCTTTACTGAATGAGATTATATATTCATCCTCAACAACGAGGAGCCATGAAGTAACTGGATCCACTATATGCATCCCCTTCTTCTTTGATGTTGTACGAGGTTGAGAAAGGAAGAAGGTGGTACTTAGAGGAGATATTAGGTGGAGGGGATCTCTCCAACGAACGAGGTGGAAGGAGTATATGCACCGGGAGCATTGCAAATCTTGGGTGGAGGAGAGTAAGATGGTGGAGGAATGACAGCTCTCATGGAGAAGGAAGGGATAGAGGTGGCCATAGCACATGGTAGAGAAGTGCTTCGGTGGCTGTGGCACATGGTAGAGAAGTTTGGCATTTAATTTGAGCGCTTTTTATGTTGTCTGCAGTTGTTCATTTAATTTTAAGCTCAAAGAGAAAGCGACTCTAAACACAGATCCATACTTCTCACTATAGGAAACTAGAATTACCTTGAGTGCTACGGATTTCCTTAGAGATTGTCGGTCTCATCTAAAAACTAATTTACTTGGTGGCTTCTTTGTCTATTTGCTAAATTTAGTAGGGTGCTCGTTTCCTTGGCGGCTAGCCCAAGAAAATCATCCTTGACTGCCAAAACCACGAAGAAAACTAATTTCTCTTATCTTCTATCCTTGAGTGAATTTGCTTGATGGTTTGTGGCCAAAGATTTATTTCCTCGGCGGTTTATAAGCCCTTTAATTGTCTTGATGGTTTTTGGCACTCAATGCAATTTAGGATTGGTAGTGTGTATAACTTTGTGTTGTACGTATAGTCGTATAGGTACGCTCATGTACGGCAAGAATAAGACCAGAACATGCAAAACGCAAGTAAACCGCAAACCAGACTTGACGATTGAACTTAGCACCGACATACAAGTGATAGCCGGCGGCTGCCGGCTCTTTTACAACAATTGCACAGGGCAGGGACGGAAGAGGCAGTAAAAATACAAATCGGCAGCACGGCCATGCATGCATGCAGACTAGTCGTATACTCGTAAGTGGAAAAGCAATCAAACCATGCATGCATCATTCAAACCAGAACGGAAAGGGAAAGAAGACCAGACATGTCTCACGTACGTACGTGCATGCGCCCTTGCATGCATGGAGATAGTAACGCATGCACGTCAAGCAAATGCAAATTAAGGCGTTGCATGCTGCGATGGAGGCGCTCATCAGCACTTGAAGCCGGTGGGCACGGTCTTGCCGCAGTAGTTGAGGATGAGGCTGAGATCGATTGGCAGGTTGAGGTTGATGCCGAGGATGTTGCCCTTGACGGCGGTGCAGAGGCAGACGGCGGCCTCCAGGTCGAGGAGCCCCTCCAGCAGCGGGCAGCACGGCTCCGCGGGCGGCACCCCCACCTTGGCCTTGATCAGGCCCAGCAAGTTGGCGCACACGCCCAGCTTCAGCGCGTCGCGGGGGCACTTGCCGAACGACGACGGCGTCGGCGTCGGCGTCGCCGGTGTCGGTGTCGGGGTCCAGGCGCTGGCTACGCCCAGCAACACCAGGTTCACGGCCAGGAACAGCGCAAACGCCTTGGACGCCATTGCTCGATCTTTAGCTCGATCGAGATCACAAGCCGACGACCAGCAGCTACCTCGCCGACCACTCTAGCTAGCCAATGTAGTTAGAGAGAGCTCTAATTAGCTTGCTTATTGCGATGCTTTTGATCATGGTGTTGCCACCAGGGGTATTTATAGTCCAGCCTCAGGATTAAGAAATTGGTGCACTAGGCATTCATGTGAACCCGGCCGGCCATCATATAAGCATGCATGTGAACCCGGTTAGGAATTGAAGAGTAGTCCGATCTGGATTTATTGCCTACTCGTAATATAACTAGTGTTTTCCCGTATACGGTGTCAAATATTTTGTGCACGGCTTAGGTTGGCTCCGCAAATGGCCAAGATCGCTGCATGGGCTGCCTCGCACTCACGCTTGTTTTCGTTTGATGATTGGGTGTTATTTTAGCTCGGGATCTTGGCGTATCAGACGGTGCGTAGCGTGCCCAAGTGGTGCAAGAGGAGGACATTATTGGATGTCAAGCAAATGGTGTCATTAAGAATGAATAATAATGCGTGGCGTTGCTGCGCTCATCCATAGGCATGGACTGATGGACGTGCAAGAACCAAGAGACCAGAGGAATAGCATGGTGCAGGTTTATACAATTAAACATCACCATTGGACTAATAGGTTTCTAAGCCACCAGAAAAAAAGTGTATAAGTACTAGTAGTATGTTTCCGTTTATTAGCATGGAAAATGGACATGTAAATGAACAGAATTTTGGGCCGCTAGCTTGTTCCTGTGGGCCTATCAACTTTAATCTGAGCCACATGGGCCGGCCTTCTTAGCTCGGCAGAGAAGCGACACTGCGACAGTAGCTTACAATGTGGCAGGGCTAGGCCTTGGGTTGAGGGACGACAGAGGGAGGGAGGTTCGTCGGAATCACCGAATCGAGCTTCACTGTTGTCGGACTAATTAAGGTTCGCTGATCGAGCTCATCTATTGCTGCCGGATCGAGCTACGATGAGAGATGGACAAAATCACCAGCATGACCTCACCTACCAAACCGATGCAAAGGCGAGCGGATCCAGATTTCTGTCTGCACCGTGGGAAATGGAGAAAGAGATGGTGAGCAAGGGATCGATGGCGCTGCCGGCTGGTCATTGCTACCAGTTGTCAAGGATTGCTGGACTAGAACAACCTCTATCTGGAGTTCTGGACTGGTTCACTAATTTATACTATGGAGTAACCTTTATCAGCTGGAACGATTCCTCTCGTTGCATTCTGGCCTAAACGAAAAGGCCAATAAACTTGTCATTCCGGCTGTAACTGTTCTAGGCACCAATTCCCAAGTAAACGAACGAGCCTATCGATTTTAATATTTCTGATGAAGAAAGCGAATGAACTCAAGGAAAACAAATTGAAAGATGTTGTAGCTGAAGGGACTAAAGGAATTTGGATAAAAGGAGAGCTGCAAGTTAAAAGACAAGGAAAATTGAAGACACAATACAGAAAATACATCGATTTCGAAAACAGTGGGAACACAGATATTTTGATTATGGCCAACTTGAGGACATATCGAAGAAATTGTCTATTGTATGCAGCATACGCAAGGCCCTCTGCCCGATTTTTGTTTCACGGGCCTCTCTTCCCAGAACTTCAATGGAGAAAGAAGCTCAACAAACCTTTTCAGTCAAGATTGGAGAAAGAAGCTAAGGAGGCTTAGCAAACCTAATCTTTAACTGGGACATAGATGAGTGTCAAATCGTCACTAAAGAGGATCCATATATATATTTGCTACTGACAGGTCCTAACCATTTTGTGGTGATAAGCATGAATGAAAGGATGGGTCTTGTGATCTTTGAGGCTATTCCACTACCATCTCTGTTTTTTATTATGAAAGGACCGATATGCGCTTCCCAAAAATAGTCACTCAATATCGTGGCATTCAGTACGAATACCATAGCGTTTGGCAGAAAAGATTACTGGAGCTGTGTAGAGCGTCGACTTGAACTCCAATACAAGCAAATTTCTATGTTTGTGCCTCTGGCTCTGGCTCAAATTCAAGCAAGGGAGGAGGAAGTAGTTCGAACTAATTATCTTGTTATAAACAACATGTATTTTGGATAGAGTGTAAACGTGAACGGATCTAGCAAACACACACGTGTTTCAAAATTGCATATGGACACTTCTAACCCCCAAAAGGGAAACACCCTATCTGTATGTATTGTGGACTACTTTACTATTGTATGTATTCTGTACTAAAGAGGAGCAGTAGACAAAAAAAGCCGCCGGTGCTGCAAAATGATGTGCTGCCATTAGCTGCTAACTTGCTAAGCTTTGCTTCCGAACATCATGTATCCAAGAAGGGAAGATAACAAGAAGACAAGCAGCACAAACGTCGCCGAGAAGCCCCCAGGAGACGACGCCTTTATTTTCCGGAGGAGATCCTGAAAAGAAGCAGCTTCGACCGTTAGTAATCAGAAACCAAAGCTGGAAACAGCAAACTGAGTTGGAGAATGACGTTTCTGTTACGCCGAGGTTGGATGACTTCTTCTGGTGATAGAGAGCTATGCTGGCAAACAGCGACAGAAAAAAACAATGGAGGTTATGGCTTCATCTTATCTTGCATTATATTATGATTTGTAGAACGGTCAATCCCGAACATCCAAAGTATCTTGTTGAACTTGGTGGTTTGCTTAATGTTTAAAACTCAACTTGTGCATGGAGAAACAGTCTTGTTAAGGGATGAATTGGACAGAGTGAAATACTTGGGGGAGTAAATCAAACCAGATGTTAGAGGGTTATCCAGATACATATATATAAGCCAAACTTGTGTAATTTGAACTTTTCGAAATATAAAAGGTTAGCTTAAGAAATTAATGTAAATATGGAATAAATAAAGCAACTAGTCTCCTCAAATACTTTTATGTCTAGAAAATAGAACACATCAGAAGAAAGGTCCTACCAGCTCTTTCTGAATCTTCTTGTTTTCCTCTGCATATCTACTTTCCAGTTCTAACTTGGATACAGAGTCATCCTGAAAAGGTCCTGCCAATTCTTTCTGCATCTTCTTATTTTCCTCTGCATATCTACTTTCCAGTTCTAACTTGGATGCAGAGTCATCCTGAAGAATCACAAAACAATCAATGACATGTCAGGGATAAAGTGAATGTTCAGGGCAAGCAGTATACAAATATTTTGAAATTCAGACATCCTGGACTAATGGTGCCTATAATCACGGTGAAATTAATATAAGGAATCAAATTTCTCAATTGTTAAATGTCATTCTGATACAATAACAATAGTAAAGAGAAAGGTATTCACACTACAATTAAACAGGAGAATGTTGTCTTCTTATGATAGGTTTCTTTTTCATGCATTACACTAGGGAACAAGGCATCACTTGCTCAAAAGAAGTAAGGTTATTTAGTACTTACAAAGTTGGATGTCGATGGTCTCCCCCACTTCATGGTCCACATCTGAATCAAGAGATCCATCCTCTTCCTCTGTTTCCTCAGGCACTGGTGAGGGAGGATTGGCAGGGACATAGACCACCCTCAACTTGAACTCCTCAACTAACTTGCCTGGTGCTTTACTGAACTACAAGCCACAACATTAACGTTACACAATACTCATGACTGAAAATAAGCAGTGCACAGTGCACAGTGTAGTTGAGACTCCATAAACTCGAGTTCTGAAAGAATTTACCATGCCAGGGACAATGTCCTTCTGCGTCGTCCCCTCCTCCACAGCAATGCTCTGAACAAGAAACTTGTCCTTGCAGTGGTAGTCTGGGGGAATCTCCTTGGGCGCTTGCATCGTAACTACACCAATTTCGTCAGAATAGCAATGAGAACGATCGATCAACCATACGACAAAGAAACACAAAGCATTCGCGCGGAGCAGACGCACTTGTGATGCCGCAGGATCCCCTGGGCGGCACGACACCGGAGGCAGGACGCACCGCGTACTTCCTTGGATTCGTCGTCTTGACCTGCAGATTCGGCGATATGCATACAAGGGGAAAAAAATCAATCGCTTTAGCCTGACTCCGATGGGCAAGATTGCATCTTTCAGGAAAACGAAATTCATCAAATTTGTCACCTTGAAAGCCACCCACTCATCGATCTTGTTGATGAGCTCAAGACATGCTGAATTGTGCTTCTTGAGCTCGACTGCTCACGGCACCAAACATGGCAGCGAGGACGCGATCAGTCTGATGATATGATGAAAGCAGACGCAACAAGAAACACCAAGAACTAACTAGGATAAGCACTTACATGGCATCTTCAAGTCGGAAGGATAGACTCGAAGCAGCGTGTTACTCATGGCGGCGATTTCAAGAAACAACGATCAGGAGGGGGGAATTGAGCGCCCCGCTTTCTCCTCTCCTCTCCTGTCGAGAACTAATAGTCTGGAAGATCCGATCCAAGAACCTGATGAAAACAGAAATATCCAAGACGGGGGCCCTGGCGACGTTTCCTGCTCCCGGAAGCAAAAGTATCGGGGCACGAGAAGAGACAAACTAAAGCCAGGCTATGACGACCGACGGGTACGGCTGGCAGCGCAGGGCAGGCAGGGTAGGGGAAGAAGAAGAAGAAGAACCGAATCGGAGGATCAGATGGGCTCGGAGGGTGGAGTTTGGGTTGGCATAGGGAAGGTTTAGGACGCCGAACAATGATTGGCTGCGGCGGTGGCGCCCCGGCCGTGCTAATCCGGGTCTCCCTGACTGCAATCCTTTCGCCGTTTCGCGCCGTTGGTTGGCAGAAGTGGTTGGATTCGGGCAACCCCAAGTCGGCAAGCAGATGCAGAGCCCGTTGCCAGATAGGATCGGCTGGACGGCTGGTGACCGCGCCGCCCACCCACGCTGGCACGCTTGCTTGGAAAGGGGAGGTGGCGGACGTGTACGGTCGGTGTACGTTGCGGCGGGGCTTGCGGCCGTCGACGAAAACGAGAGACCAGATTGAAGTTTCATCAGTGAATGAACCTTTTGCCGTAAACTGCAAAAAAGTTCAGCTCCCACTGTTGGATGGGGATTTCTCATCTTTCTGTGAGCCTGAAAGTCTCTATTTGGTGAATGAACCTTTTGCAGGCGCCACAGTGAACTTTGTTTGACAGAGTTTTGGTGTCCAATGTCCATCTCATTTGAGAATCGGTCATTTTTACCTGAAAGTCTCTATTTCCACAGATTATTATTATCCCCATTGCGGTCGGTAAGCGTTGGTTAGAATGATGATTCAGACGCAAGAAACTTGCTCCCCCTTCTCAACTGCGTCCCACGATCTAACAGGATTGGAAGATATTTATTAGATGCCCTGCTGTTGCTGCATGATTGGAGGTCTCGTAAACAATTATTCTAAATTTCATAGCAGTCTTCTCCTCCACTCCCAGCTCTCGCCAGCGATGGCGTTCAATTCCCATGTCCTACTCTGATACCCCATTTGAAATAAAATTTACTCTGATTGATACCCCATTTGAAATAAAAAAATTATTGATTTAACCAGGTTGACTTGTGGTGTGTTTAGAGCCTGCTTGGTTTGCGACCAAATTTTGCCCAACCAAAAATTTGGCAAGCCATTGTTTTGGCTATCAATTGGTTTGCTACCAAAATTTCCCAAATCCTCACATTTAGCTTGTCAAATCTATGGCTACTTTTTTTTACTAAATTTTGGCTTGCCAAATCTTTGGCATGGCAAAAAATTTGACCGCGAACTAAGCCCTTAATTTGTAAAGTCATCTCATGCTTCATAAGATGATGCATTATGAATTCACCCCCATGAATTTTGGTGAAATCAACATATTTCTCATGCATTTAATAATTATTAGTCTGTGAAAAATAAGATTAATCAAATCATTCCATTCCACAATCCAAAAAAAAAAAACTGAGGAGTGAGAAGATTAACCATCTTATTCCTCAAGCCAAATACACCCTAGTTGGCATCCTCAAAATCAAGAAGCGGTGCAATTCACGTCCCATTTTCTTTTACTGATTACAAAATGATCTATGTACTTCAACTTTAACAGTTCCAGGGGTATCCTCGCCTGAGAGCAGCACTCCGCATATACATGAACAGCACTAGATTGATAACTACCACTACGAATCAAACTAGTAACGGCGAGTGTATTACTGTGGTGCATCTAAATGAATTATGTGCATACTAGCATCTACACACATGACACCTAACCATTGATGCTGGACGTATCCAATGAAGAGCAACCACTAGTGAAGACTGAAACAGCCTAGCAGCAGGTAGTATTATATAGCCGCACCTGGAAGTGGAAACAAAATCATCACAGTAATTGAGCACAAGGTTATACACCACCACCTGCACTGAAGAACATGGATATATATGAACTATGTAGGCTCATGTATCATTTGCATCAAGCCAGAGTGGTAATCCCTAATCCTAGAAAGTACCAGAAACAGCGTGCCTGCTCAGCAAACATCAATTGCATACCATATTTTCCTTCTGAAAGACACGTTACAGGCTCTGCATCGAGAAGAAATCAATTACAAGCGCAGCGGAGGGCGCAGATAATTTTGCCTAAGATCTCCACGCTTAATGCCTGACATGCTTACCAAAATTGCAACTTCGCAATAACAGACAGCAATGCTGTATCAGTGTACGTATATCATCACAATGTGGCACTACAATAACAGGGATTAGAATTTAGATTAGCATTAGCATACGAGGAAGGTGCTTTGAGCGCACATGAATCTCAAGAGCAAGCTGCTGAGCCAGGCCTCCAACACGCCGAGGCAAGCCCCAGCGACGACGTCGAGGACGAAGTGCCGGCCCAGGAGCACCCTGGACGCCGACGTCGCGGTGGCCCAGAGGAAGAGAGCCTCGCGGGGACGGAAGCCGGCGGCGGCGAGGAAGGAGGCGACGAGGAAGGCGCGGGAGGAGTGGCCGCTGGGGAAAGACCAGTGGTCTGCGGCGACGGCGACGTACATGTCTTTGGCGTTGTAGGCTGGGCGCGGGCGGCGGACGACGACCTTGACGAGGCCGACGAGGATGAGGTCCAGCACGAGGCCAGCGACAAGGCCTGCCAGGAGCGGGGAGGCAGACCCGGACGCGTTGGCGGGGGACGCGGAGAGGAGGAGCAGGGAGATGGGGACGGGCAGCCAGATGCGGCCGTCGCCGGCGACCTCGAGCGCCTTGAGGAGGAGGCGCGGCACTGGGAGGAAGAGGGCGTGCAGGCGGAGGGACACAGCCGCGTCGAGGCCCCGGACACCGCCTAGGAGGGTGCGCTTTGACGGGGCCGCCGCCCGCGCCCGCGGCGAGGTGGTGGTCGCGGTGGCCATGCGCTCCGGCAGGGGAGATTGGGGAAGTTTGTCGAACTGGAATCGCCGCAGATCAGGATTGGCCGAGGGGACAGTCCGACGAAGCAAGATCTCGCTTTCGGTGCGTTCGATCCTCATTGGGCCTTCTTGTCATTTAGAAATTGGGCTCAAAATGGCATAGTTATACGAAAAGAAAGCCCAGTGGACATTCTTAGTTTTCACTGAAGTCTGATCAGCCTCTCTATTCTGATTGGAAAATCGTTCTTTTTCTGTAATTTTGGAAACCTTCAATCGGCCCAGTGTGCGGCATGCACATCCAGCAAGCACCCTATAATTTGATAAAAAAAATTGATAGTTTGATGATTTTTTATTACATCATTCTCATGTGTCATCATGTCAATTTAGTGGTAATAAATCAAATTTCGCCAAACAGAATTTATGTGCATGTTTGTAAACAAGAAACATAAAAAAGAAAAAAAGAGGATATTTTTATGGTCATATCTAGCTGGTAGGTCCTGTCCGAGTCAACATAGACTAACCCCAATAATAATTACAAGCTGATGGAGCATAGTTTAAGGAAAAAAAGGGTAAACCAGTTCCATATTTTTCTGTGCTAAAACGGTTTTTCTAAGATTAGATTAGATTTTAATTTTTCCATTAATTAATTTTTTTAGAAAAAATTAATTATGAACATTAAATTTTTTAAATGTAATATTTTTCTACAACTTTTTTTTTATAAAAACTTTGATCTCCTTAAACCAATAATAGAGTCTAATTTACGTCCCTCGTGCATGTTGTGGCACCACATAGCACGTCCCTCGCGCGCTAAAAAAATGAAAACTAAAATTAAATAAATAAAGTCTTAGCATATATACATCAACTATGATATAAGTTTGATGTACTCCCAAGGAAAACATCTATCTTTAATTTGCTCTAGCTTCATAACTAGGTACAGGTGACATGGTTCAGATCAGCTGAAACCACATCCAAACCACATAGAGGTCAAATTTGGACGGTTTTAAAAGCTAGAGGTAAAGAAAAAAAAACTGATTTTCAAGAACTTTGGCAATAGTTAGGGAGGCCATATGGGTTTTTCCCGATGTATGAACTTCTACGCATTACTCCTTCCATACTCAAAATTATTGACGTTCTGAGCCTTTGGCTTGTTTTCAGAAAGGTTGACGTCCCACCGTTGTCGGGTGTACTTTGGGCCGAAAGTACCCCTGGCCGACGCCCCGTCGTTCCGCTTTCACTCGTCATTAATCGCAACAGTAATTGCAGCGCGCGGAGCTCGCTTGCTTTGGAAAATCAAGCGAACGGCAAAAAGTGTGGCCAGCAAGGATCGAACTCGCGTCCCCAGGACTTCAGCCTCGCTACGCTAGCCATTGCCCATTTGAGTTGTGCTTGTTTGTTGTGTACTATGCACCCACTTCCCTATTTAATAGGGGTAGACATTGAAAACTACCCCCTAATTAATGACTTCTTGGCAAGCACAATCATATTCTAAACGTCAACTAATTTGAGTAAGAAGGGAGTACTGTCCTGAGCAGTGAGCTTCCTGTCCCAAAGTCCTACGGAGCGTACTAGCCTGCAGGGCGTTTGAGCTCCGAGAAACAGTGACAAACTTGAGCATTTCTCCAGAACGTTTCTTGCCATTCTTTTACATGAAAGATCCGGGGCAAAATGGCGGTACAGCATCTGTGCTTCAGTGGCTCTGTGCTGCCTGCGAGGGCAAGAAACGGCCAACGCTGCATTCTGCATTTCTGCGGAGCGTTTGACGGGCCAGGACGAGGGCCGCCACAGGAATATCGGCCGCCGGATCGAGAGGGGTCAGCGAGTTTGGCGCGCATGGGGCAGTGGGCGCTGCAGGCCGCCTCGCCCTCGCGCGCGTGGGCCTTTTGGCACGCTCGCGCACGCACGGACGGGGGGAGGATGACCGTGGGCAAACAAAGGCTGCTGGGCCGTGGTAGCGATGCATCGGAACTCACACCCGTCGTCCGTCTGTTCAAATCCCCCTCGAACCGGTGGGCTGCGAGCAGTATCTTACGGTCGGTGACTCAAATTACGGATTCCGACGTCTAGTTGGGCTTTCAATTACGTACTACACGTTGCTGATCACGATCGCTCGTTGATTTGACTTGGTTTGAAATTTAAAATTCATATACGTATATACGGACTCTGCAGTGCAGTACTGTCTGAAGCATTTAACTCGGGTTTGCTGAATGATCTCGCGTTGTCCCCCCACATTATCTTAGATTCACTCTCACAAGCTGATCGGACCAATTCAAATTGCAGCGTAGTAGTACTGTGTAGTGTTTCTACTACTACTATACTATACTGGAGAGTATTTTTTTTTACCACCTCCCTCCTCTTGGGATGAAAATCAAATCAAATCAAACTGAGTCGACAGAAAGCGCGCACGCATGAGCCTTTGACACGCAATCTGGTGCGAATGCGTCGGAAAAGTGCGGTTGCGCGCGAGGGCAGGAAAGGTCACTTTTGGCACCATACCTGCCGGCCTTTAGTTCAAACAAACGCGACTAGACGAACGAACGAGCCTACGTCAGTGTATATATGGCCATGCATGCATATGCGTACTTTGTTCAGTGAATGGGACTGCCTGCCCTTTTGTTGACAAACAGCCCGGTTTAACCGTAAATCCATCCACATTTTCGGAGCGACAGAGAGTGCGACGTACTACTCCTTGTACCTTGTTTAATGTTGTTAGCTAGGTCGATCGATCTGGCAGGTAATAATTATATATGTTGCTATCGGACCTAGTATTGGCTTACTGAGCCATGTGAACGTACAAGAAAACAAAGTAATAGATTAGAGATGGTCTTGCACGGCACTATTAGGTCAGAATTTACAATCAGCTAGGGCAATCAGTACGGGGTTATATTAGAGATAGTGGGTATACATCAAATCAAATCAGCTAATGGTTCATATTTTTGGCCGCTCACTCGTCATTCTGAATTGAAGTCGTCATCAACGCGGGTGGTCATGCTTCCAGCCTAACCTGCCAAACCTTCCGTGCCAAACCACAGCTATCACGTACCGTTCTATCTATCTTAAAATTAACGAAATCAACCCCGACGACGCGGCTCTTTACCCGGCCAGGGAAAAATGCGCATCGTCCGCACGGCGCGTGTGATAACCAGCGAGAAGAAACGACGAGAGAGATCGGCCGCGGCAACGGGAGAAGACGACGACGACGACGACGACGTACGAACAAGCCGGCGTCGAGTTTTTTTTTTTTTTTTTTTTCAATTTGCATCGTCGTCAACCGGGCTGCGCCTCTCATGTACTCTCTGGCCTGGGTTCGCCTTCGCTGGATGGAGGAAGGCGCGCACGGCGATGTCATGGGCCAGCAAGGGCCGAACCGCTTGCCCTTGATAGGTGTAGTAGGCTCGATCGTACGAGGACGACGGATAATAGTGCGCGAGCTGCGAGTGGCCGATCGAGTGCCATAAACCGTCAGGCGGCATCAGGTACGTGTTGCGTTGCGTGGCGTGGCCGAGCAGTTGCGTGACTGGACGCCCGCTAGCTAGCTTCACATGCCGCTACCATGGCCTCGTCGGTCCTCCTCGTCCTCGGCGGGTGCCTCTCTGCGCTGCGTGCATGGCGTGACCTCGCGGGTTGTTGGCGTATATAGGAATGGGATGGAATGTCACGGGGGGTAGCATATACTATATGAAGATCATGCATCATTCATCATTCCGTGCCAATAATGCTGGTTCGGTTTTTAACATTTGATACTAGTACTATACTACTACTCTATTATTAGGCTAGCTAGTACCAACGCAAAATGACATGTTTTTTGGCGGATAGTTGGCGGAAAGCTAGGTAGCTACCTGAAACATACAAACGCTGAAAGGCATGTGAGCTAGATTGCTAGTAGAACAAAGCGAAGCTATATGTATACCATGACATGCGTGACTGTAACCAGTGTTTTTAAGCGTAGCTTCAATTATCTCGTATTGTTGTGACTAGGATGTAATATACTACATGCAGTATTATAGCATCCCTTTTTATTTGGAACCGAAAAAAAGTACAAATTGATGACAAGCTTAATTATAGTGTTCCTGATGTTCTGCCGTCAAATTAATAACAGCCCTAGTTACCGAGAATGCTTTGCATACAAACTAAACACTGAGATCCCTGTGCTAGTCTTTTTAAAGTGTTCAACGGTCGATACTAGTACTGCAGGCAAAAGCCTACCAGCATGCACCACGATCCCTACACACAAATACTACCGTACATTGACACGAAGCATTGTGCTGGCTGTAAATAGTAAATTTTCCTCTTATCAAGCGAGCTCTGTCCGAGCAGCTCTAACACTGACAAATGCATGCGCTAACTTGCCTCGCCCAGTTGCCAGGATAAGCAGGCCAGGCACGAGGCACCCAGCCAGCCGCCTATATTAGCTGACCGGATTGCCGAGCACAACAGCACTAGTTGTTTGCTTAACCATATATACGAACGTGTCCGCTAGCCTCCACGGTATAGCTGCAGCTGATAGTACCACCCGGCCAGACACCCAGCAGGCCAGCAACGCACAGCCGTCAACCACAACGACAGCTGCATCTCCGGCCGGGCCGCCTGCCTCATGCCGGAGAAGAAGCCTCCGCCGCTCCCCCGCCGGCCAACGGCGGCGGGGAGCTGGGTCCGGTCCCTCCACTGCAAGTCCATGGCAGCCGACGACGTGGCCGCCAGAGTCATCGCGGCGGCGCCGGCGCCCAAGAAGCTCCACCCGCTCCTCCCGCGCGCTGGCTGCGGGAGCTCCGGCGACACCCTCAACCACGTCGTCTCGTCCAAGCCCATCATCAGGCCGAAGCCGAAGCCCAAGCCCAAGCCGGGATCGAAGCCGAGTACCGAACCAGCGAAGAAGACGTCGACGGCCAAGCCGAAGAAGCCGGTGTCTGTGTCTGTGCCGCCGTCGCCGCCTCCGGGCCCTCTCGGCCCGGTCCCGGCGCTCACCGAGCTCCCGGCGGGGCACTCGTCGCGGCAGGTGGTGGAGATCATCTTCCTCTCCTCGTGGTCGTCTCCGCTGCCGGTTCCACAGCCTCCACCTCCACCAGGAGCGCCCTCCACCACCACCAGCAGCAGCGGCGCGTTCCCGGGCGTGGTGGAGATGCTGTTCCGCGTGCACAACCCGGCGCACGCCGTGGCCCGCTTCGAGGACTACCGCGCCGCGGTGCGCGCGCGGGCCGGCGGGGCCTCGCGCAGCGCGGCCGACGGCAACGAGATGATGCGCTTCTCCCCGGCGCCGCCGTACGGCTCCTCCTCGCCCTCCTCGGCTGCCGCCGCCACGGCGGGCGGCGGCGAGGACGACGGCCCGCGCATCCGGACGTTCGACGGCAGCGGCGGCGCGCACGCCAGCGCGCGAGGCGGGCCCGTGGCCGGCCGCCGCGCCATGTTCCTGTGCAGGGTCATCGCCGGCCGCGTGGCGGAGGCGGCGGCCGGGGGCGCGGACGCCATCCCCGCGGCGCCCGGCAAGGAGCACTTCGACTCCGTCCGGGTCGGCAGGGGCGGCGGCGAGCTGGTGGTGTTCGACCGGCGCGCCGTGCTCCCCTGTTTCCTCATCATCTACAAGCTGTAAAAAGAAAAGAAAAACATGGATCGATGTCCATTAACCCTGCTGCTAATTCTTTTTCTTTTCTTCACTTGTCTGCTAACCAGTCAACTGCATATAAGTACTAGCATTCTACTGTGGTGTGATAATCTCAGTACTTTGCATCGTCCAGTGAACGACCCTGCGTTTGCCGTCGCCATTATTACTCATCTCGCTGGTGACTGCCGGAGTGCTCGTGCCATCTCTTGCAGTCGTAGCTGCGCAATTGCAGACACTGTGCGCGAGTTTAAGGCGCGCACAGTGGCTGTGCATGTCTGGATTGCGTGCGTTCTTGCGCGGGCGCGAGCACCGTGCAGTGCGACTGTGCGCGCGAGCGAGAGCACTGTGTCTGTGCCGTGCCTGTGCGGCGCCGGTGGTTGTTTATTCCCTGGCCTTGTCGCGTTCGAAGGCGTCCCGCGGCTCCGCCTCCGCCGGAGCTACAGAGACAAAAGGAATAGACAGCCAGCCGCGTTTAAAGAGGAAGCCTTCGGTTTGTCACTGCTCGCCTTCATTTCAGGCGTCGCCGCGTCGCCTTGTGTTCAGCTCCACAGCTGTGTGTATGCATGCAGCATGCAGCAAGCTTGCATCCAATGCCCACACTACGGCAACGCAGCGTCGTTTCATTTGCATCGCTTCATATGTTTATGACCATGATCTTGTAGACCTGCATACATGGAAGGCTGGGAGAGCAAGATTTTGACGATCCTGCTGGATGCTGCGGGCTGCGCTTTCGGAGACGATCGAGTAGTCTCAGGATAATGCCATATGGGTGTGCTCTGTGCTGCTGCTGTAGCTTGCTAGCCTGCTACAGATCTTGTGATACAAGTACGCGTATTCGTACTGTCCATGGAAGTATTGAAATATATATATATACGACTTTGTCAGAGAGACCCGCGTATATTGTCAGGTTGCTGTCTTTCTCTTTCAGAAACAGATCGCCTTTGCCGGGTTAGTAGTTTTCGAACTGTTCCAGTGCAGGTCCGATCGAATCGAATTTGTATAAAAAAAGTACTACAGTAATACAACTAGTAGTGTATGCTCCGCATGCTGATTGCTCAACCTATGCCGCCGCCTCCGCCTTTCTTTCAAAGCTAGTACAAGTACCAGCTACTACACTACACAAGTAGGAGTACTCCATTAGCGTCCCGTTTTTCCATGAACAAAAAAAAAAAATCACACATACGTCTGTAGTTGTTGCTTCATACTGATCACGTTCTGTGCCGCGCATCATCGCCGGCGTAGCTTTCTTTGTGGGCTTGCGATGATGAGCAAGCGCTTTTTAAGTCCCCGAAAAATTTTTAGCTTGACTGGAGTACAAGGTTGGATTGGGGGTTTAGCAGTTTAGGCAGCCGCCCATTCTCTCAGAGCCTCAGAATCATATGCTGCTCTGCTTTCAATCTGAAGAACAAAAACTCGGAATTTCCATGTTTAAAGCACATCAATACACCAATTTCATAGGGAATGGATCAATGGCCATGAATCTTGAGCATTCCGATGATCCAAATGTTTCTTCTTTTTTTTTTTTTTTTTTTTTGCGAACCGATGATCCAAATGTTGTTTCGTTGCGAGGAAACTAATTATTATGGAACTGAAATACTATATTTTTTTTGAGCATCTTAACGTTCTCAAATGAAAAAACTTGCAACTACAAAGTTGTAGATATCATTTCGTGCTGCAACTTTGATACAAAAAAGTATCTTTTTAACACCATACAAAAAAGATATGAATTTTCAAAAGTGACGAGCTCTTATACGCGTTTATTATGGTGCTGAAAAAGTATTTGATTTTTTTGAGCATCTTATTTTCCTCAAATGAAAAAACTCAAAACTAGAAAGTTGTAGATCTCGTCGAGAGCTACAATTTTCATATAAAAATCATCTTCATCCGACGTCGTATGGAAGAGTTATGATTTTTTGAAAATTCAGTCTTGTCACGCCACTCCCGGTGGCGCGACAAGATTCATATCTTATCCGCGTCACATGCATTGGCGTGACAAGATTTTTCACGTCGGAAACGACGTCCAACGTGTAAGATCTTGTCACACCAATGCATGTGGTGTGACAGAGTTATTATCACGTCACGCCAGCCCCACCGGCGCGACCAAAGGGCTATATGTGCAAATATTATTTGGGTGAGAATATTATTGGAATATTTTGTAAAAAGGGATTAAAAAATATAAAAAAATCCCTTTGTTTCTTGAGCTAGCCGGGGACCGTAGAATGCAGCTAGCAGTCATTTGAAATGTCAGTTCCTGCTTAAATGTATAATAGGGTATGTATAGCATAGCTTTCAGCTTTGTACTGTGCAGTGGTAGATGTAGGCAGTAGAGCTACAACAGTAGGTCCTACTTCTCTCTGGTCCCCTTGTTTCACCGCTAGTGCATGAAGGAATGCGCATCAGCAAGTATTTTACTTGCAACATGATGCCATCTTCTTGCGTGCATATATTTTAATCTATCAGACGAAAACACAGAATCATAGGCAGATTAAACTGACAGGCGAGGCAACATGACTGCACCTGAAGTGGAAGAAGCCCCGGTTTGTTTAATCCTGGAGATAACAGAGAGTACACAAGGCATCAATTGCCGAGCACATGAGCCATGAATGGTCTTCCAGTTCGGTCTAAGCTACAGCAACTGCCGGCACTGTTCTTCACCTGGCTCTGCACGGCCTCTCCTAGCGTTTTTTCTGACCGAGAAAAAACTGATAGCACATGAGCGGCCATGAGTTCATCGCATCGGCCCTTCACATGGTCGTAGTAAAACTCCTCTTGGCCGATGTCAACTTGTTTTTCCCTTGCTGCACGCCTGCGTGGCAGGTTGAACTGATTACTTGTAGCTGGCTACTGACACGCAAATGATTTCCCGAAATTGAATAGTCTCTCCCTGTCAAGCGCCCTCCCAGCAAACCTGCAGCGACCTCATTTATTGGCGGCTATAATTGTGATCTACTCGCTTGTCTACTGACAGAGAAAGCCAATGGCAGGCCGAAGCCGGTGAGCAAAACAACTGAAACCTAACTGCAAGTGAAACCGATTGTCTTATTTCAGAATTACTACTTGTTTAGTTCCCCATTCAGTTGCATTGCATTGGATTGGCGCAAAAGTGGAGTGGCTGGCTGCGACAGGCCATGAGCTCTTGCTTGGCATCGGAGGAACAGAAAGAGACCAAGGCTTGTAAAGCAGGGCAAGAGCTCTGCTTTGAGACCGGAGCAAGCATGATTGCCTGAGTTGGGCGGTCACTGACCATGGTCCTGGGTCCTTATCAGATACCAGTGGATAATGAAGGAATGTCTCCGTGTGCTGCACTCAGCAACAAGCAGCTAGTAGCTCGCCCCCGGCCTCGGCCTGGATGGAGATGGACCAAGGGCTTGGAGACCCATCATCATGGCGACCTGTTTCCGAGTACAGCCACACAGCGGCGCAGATCGTGTCCTGAATTTTTATGGCTCAACAACTGGCTTTGTACTACTCTACTTCCCGGGTTGATGGCACAGCTGCTTTCACTAGCTCTGCAAATATGCAGAGTTTAAATTGATTTGGGACAGGACTACAGCAGGTCACAGTCGGTGTGGCCTTTCAAACGAAACAAAAAAAGCGCTAAAAGTTTCAGTGGAGGTAAATGCACACAATGTTCAGATACGGAGCCTTCTGTTTCCAATTGATGTGGGATGGAAGTTTAGAAGACTCAAAATGGTAACAAAAGATAACTTCCTACGCATCTGCCGTCAGGATTGCTGCCGAATGCTGATACCCTGATCGCAAGATAACCCAGTCGCCCTTGTCTGCACAAATGCAAATGCAAATATTGCTGCACAAATGCCATGCCCTTGTCTGCACAAATGCAGATATGGCTGCAGGATGCAGAGGAAGGAAGCATTTAACGTTTTCAGGTTTCAGCAGCACATATCAGTTCGTGATGCATATCCATATCAGTTCGTGATGCATATCCATACATCACGAGCTGTTATGTGCTCCTGAAACTACGTTGTTTATGTGCTCTTTCTGTCTGATGATCACTTGATAGTTCAGTATTACGTAGAAACCACAACAAGCAAAAATTAATCAAAGCAGCTTTTAGGGAAGGTCTACCTATAATTTTTTTCTCTGTACATATCTTAAAGACTCACTTTTCATAGAAATTGGGGGGGTGGGGGGGTAATCTACCAAACAGACTCTTGACAGAGAAAAAAGAATCATGAATATAAAGTGTGTTATAACCTAAATCTTCAAACTATGATAGTGTTACAACCTAAATTATGATAGTGTTACAACCTAAATTTTCCAACAAATTACACCCAACAATAACAACGACAAATTATGATAGTGTTACAACCTAATTTTTTTGATTTGTGAATAGAAAGTGTTAAAAAACAAATGATTAAAATTTTTCCTAGAAATTTTCCATCCTTAGTTAGTTTGTTAGAAATCATGTTAAATAAAAATGGTTTTATGAAGTTTTTCTAACCCACTTTATAGAATGTTGCATTTATTCAAGTTGCATAATTTATTTTGAGTAAAAAAAATGAGCTTATAAAATCATTTAAGCCCCTAATAAATTTTTTATCCTTTCAAAAAATAAATCTTCAAACTTTTGTTACAAATATAATTTTTCAAAATGTGTTTAAGTTTAACTTTTTCGGATGTCTTTGAAAATATAGTTTAAATATATTTAAAAGTATTTTAGAAAAAGTCTAAATTTAATTTCAAAGTAAGTTAAAATAATTTTGGAAATTTAAGATTAAAAATATTTCATAAATAGTTTACTTGTCTTCAAAATAGTTTTTAATACATCCTCAAAATTTAGAGCGTGTTTAGCGGGGCTACTCCAAAACGGCTCTGGCTCCTCTATGTTTTATGAAAAACAACTCCTTTTACAAAATGTTTAGCAGGACTCTTCCGGATGAGCTAGAACTGAAAGACGGAGGAGGCGCCAAATGCACCCTTAGTTCTCTAAACCTTCTCATGTAGAGTTTCAAAAGAAATAAAAATATATGTTAAAAAGACTAAGAATAATTTGAATTTGGTTTAAATATATATTTGAAATGAGTTTGGAAATAGTTAATTTGTTTTCAAATATGAAGGTTTAATTTTTTGAAAACTACTTTATAAAAAAGACTTCACAAGATGGCCTCAAAATAAAAAAGGGTTCTTTTTTTTCTTCCTTATTCTTCTATCTGTGGCCCAGCACCTCAAAATTAGCCCAAGTTGACTCTCGTGGCCCTTTCCCCTTCTCAATTGGGGTCAAATAAGCTGGCCCAACTCGATTCCGTTCTACATCGCACTAGTAAACTGGTTTAGCCCATCTGTGGTTGGAATGTGGCTGTAGAAAAAAAATTGCAGTGAGCTGTAGGCTATGAGCCCGACCTTACGCCTCCGTCAAGCCACGTGTCATCCTTGGTCTCACCTCTCCGGTCTTCGTGTTTGGGTAAGGAAGCTATAGACATGACACATGCTCCCCCCTCCCACTGCGCACCCGCAGTAGCTCGCTGATAAATTGGGGCCACCTCTTTGAGCCCAGGGACACGCTTTTGGCTAGCTATTCTCTGGTGTCGAGATCTTCCTCACTGAGTTCGCCGACTCAGATTGTAATGGATAGGTCCAATAACTATTATTGTGAATGAAAATTAGAGTGCAGTGAATACTACCTCCGTCTCTAAAAGTTGTAACTCTTAGAATCCATGCCAGTCAATTTTTTTTTAACTTTGACCAACTTTTTATAAAAAAAAATATCAATATCTATAACATAAAATAAGTGTCTTGTAAAAATATATTGTATGATAAATCTAATGGTACTAATTTGATACCATATATCTTATTTTTTTTTAGAAATTTGGTCAAAGTTTAAAATTTTTGACTTAAGACAAGTCCAGAAGTTGGGACAGAGAGAGTAGATAGCTAGTTATGTCTGATCTTTGCAATAACTTTAAGATTTATTGCGTCTTGTATGAGACAATTAATGTGGAGAGACTCGCGTGGAGCATCCAATCTCTTATCTCTTATATATATATATACTAGCAAAACTGCCCGTGCGTTGCAACGGGGAGTGAAAAAAGCTATCAAACAATCATGAAAAATAAGGGCTAAAATAATACTTATCTATTTATATTTTATTAGTTTTCTATAAATTTTAAGGTGTAGTTTATTTTAAAAAGACAAAAACTCCATAATATATATGTTTTCTTTTGCGCCTATGATATATATGCTAATGTTGACAATAATATGACAATAATTTATAAAGCAAAGGATTTCTTTCAACCTGCTTTTTTATTTACAAAATTAGATTTTGTATTATCGCTGGACATAAGTTGTTTTAACTTATTTGAGCACGGATCATAGATCATATATAGAAGAAACCAGTCAAACAAAATGCTTCTTTCAACCAGATGCCGAAGATGTCAAATAGCGACCTCTGCGAGCAGCTCTTTGAGGATGGATGGGCAATATATGTATCCCAAATGCTGAAAGTAGAGGTGCAAATTGGTGAGTGTTAGGTACACCTCTAAACCTCTTTAGTTCAAGTATTTATACTACTTCTTTAAAATTTCTGAAAAGTAGTATAAATATTTGAACTAATGAGGTTTGGAGGTAAAGATTACCCCTTTGCACCTCTAGCTGAAAGCCATTTGTTGCAACGCCTGCTTTCAAATTGCAATATTTGACATGAGGAACTTGAAAAGAGCCTTCTTAAGCCCGGTGCAACCTTGTTGCTCGGCCAATGCCGTCCTGGCGTTGCTTGTGTCAATGTACCTGCAATGTTTGTCCTCTGATAGCAGTTTGCTTATCCATGCTATCTGCCGCTATGTGCAGTGCTGAACTATGGTCATCTTGTCATCAACATCTTGGTTGCCATTATCCATCTTAGAACATCTCCAACAATTTCATAATTTGTATTTTTATTTCATAAATCACAGAGTTTACCAACTCCCCAAAGTATATGGAAAAGAGAAAAAAAAATCTCGTCTTCAATAGTTTTTCATAATTTATTTGATAAAAAAATAAAATTATGAACCCACCCCCTTCCCCGTGTGTTCTGTTCGCACGAAGTCGCGAAGCGGTTCCATGTCACGCCGTCGCCAGGTCTTGGCGCTCGTCCTTCCAGCCGGCCGCCAGGAGCATCAGCAAAGCATCCATCCGTCCCTTGCGAACTGCTCGTCTCCGGCCTCCTCGGTCGCTGCTCCTCTCCCAGTCCCTCTCAGTTGCATCGTGTTTATAAGGAGCTGTGTGGCTTCCCTTGTTTTCCTCCTGTTTCCTTCCTCCCTTGTAGGAGATCGAGAACAAATTTCTCTGATTGTTGTCCAGAGCGTGCTCCTGCTCCATCGATTGATGCGACGATGGACATTTTGGAGCTTCACAAGCTGGCCTTGCTGAGGTGAATCAGATGGAGCCGCAGAACGCCGGCAAGATCCTTGGCTGCATCCTCCTCCGGAAGCCTGACGACAACGAGATGGTACAGCTCGCCTACGCCAACGACGCCGCCGTGCATGCCAAGGCCACGCTCGCCACCATCTACGCGCGCATAGGGCCGCCGCCGTCGGGTACCACCACGGGCCGTCGCCGCCACTGCAGCTGGCATGTGCCACCACTTCACCCTTGCGGCCGTGTCCGCCATGTTCGGATTCCATTACTGGCCGGAGCACGCAGCGCCACTGCCCAAGGCGCAGGCGGAGCACTTCTCGCTCGTGGAAGGGAAGAAGCAGCCGCGCAGGAAGGGAAGTCGCGCGCGGGTGGGGAAGAAATCACGGCAAGAACGAGCGGGACTCGATCGATGCCGCTGTGATCTAAATACAGGCCACAAGGCCAGCCACCAGCATTCTCCACGGAATATGTCTTGGGTCTGCTATCTGAACTATTGACGGGAGCAATAAAAAGCAGCCGGTATATGAAACCAATGCCAAAAGAGAAAAAGAAACCTGCGCCATGCAAAGAAACGGAAGTAGAGTAATATACGGACAAACTGAAAACAACAAGGAAGGAGGAAGGAACTTGAAGCGGCAACCTAATTTGAAACGGATATGAGAAAAATCTAATTTAAAACGGATGTGGGACGGCAGAACAAAAATAATATGGCAGAAATTTTGCCTCTTAAGTATTAGGGATAGATATATATATATATATATATATATATATATATATATATATATATATATATATATATATATATATATATATATATATATATATATATATTATTCTATATGATACGGGTAGCGAATAATAATCAGTACCCGAGTCTAAAACACGGACCCGACCGAGCGAACCCACGCGCGCTCACGTGCCGCAACCTCCCCCTGCCCCCCAAAAAAAATTACCTGCGAGGCTGCGACTGCCTCTCTCTGTTATCGTATCCATTTTTTTAATTATAATTTCGAGATCGTGGGGAGGAGACGCCGGTTTCGCCCAGTTCGTCGCCCCCTCCGCCGCACAAGCCCAGCTTGCCGGCACCTCCGTCCCACGAGCCCAGCTTCGCCGTCACCGAGGGCCCTCCTGACGACATTGCCCTCCCCATCATCCCCTCACCCTCTCAGCTCGCCGTTGTTACTGGCCGCGATCGCGGTCTTGAAGGCCCAATTTAGGGTCGGCACCAACGGTTGCTGTCGGGTTCGGCACCGGCGAGCTTGCCGCACCTGGGGTGGCCGTCCTACCCACACCTTGCCGTCGTCAACAGCTTCTCGTGGTCGCTCGTGGTCAACTTCCGCCGTGAACTCCTGGAGAAAGGAGTGGCAACTCGATTGGCGATGCGGTTGCCGCCGTCAGCCCACCGCCACTGCCTTCCCTCCGTGTGCTCCTCCACCACTGCTGGCAGATCCAGGTGCCCCTCCTCTAGATCCCCTTCCCCAGCACGGCGTTTGCACCATCTCCTACTCCTCACCCTTCCCCTTCTGGATTTAATTTGATGATTCAAGTGTAAGATGTGTTCCCTGAAGTGTTCGATTGTTGGTGCAGGTGGCGGCCAGGTGCTTGTCTTCAATTGGAGCAAGGTGAGTTTGTCTCGGCTGCCAATGCTGGTTCAATGCACCTTTCAGTTACTAGTGGGAAAGGATTTGGTGCTGTATCTATGACCAATACCAACTGTGGATGCAAATGGTGGATGCACTATCGTCATTAGTGTTCTCAAGAATATTAAATAGGAAAATTCACAAAAAAAAATTCTTTGCGTTTAGAATTTAGAAAACTCAAGAGCATTGCTTATTAAATACTGCACCTACCTTATTTCTGTATCGTGTAGCTACTTTATGTGACTGGGCAAAAGAAAGGTCAAATAATTTGTATATTCTATATGGTAGATTGGCAAATTTCTTATGCAATGCAGGCAACAATTGCCATTTGGATTAATTATTCTTATTACTAGCAACTATTTTTTTCTCTGTACTTGTGCTTTGGGGAATGGAAATCTATGTACTTGATCACTCCTACTCTGGTTCTGCACTTACTGTCCCTGTTGTATGATATATGCAGCTCAACTCCATGGCTAATCACTAATTAGTTGCTAATAATTATTTCCTATCAAACTGATTGTGTAATTTGATTATAGTTGTTACTGACGGTTGCTGCCCGGTTTGGCACCGATGAGCTCGCTACACGTGGTTTGGCACCTTGCCTCGCTTCCCTCGCGGGTCCACCTAGCCCCATGGTCCTCCATTCACCCCTTCAGGTAAGAAAGATAAACATAGCACAAATCTAATACTCCATCATGCTTTGTTGCATGCATTTAATATTTTTTGGGGGCCTGACTGTTTCCTCTGCTCTCTAATCTATTTTTCACAATCACTTCTTCAGTCTGAGGACACTAGCAGCTAATTGGATTGTGGTATGGCTCATTTCCGTGTGAACTATCGATGTCCATCAGCCGGGCCCCAAAAAAAAGATAAGGATTTGTGTGGAAATTGGTGACAGCATTTGTGTTTTGAAAAATGATTTTTATGGTTGACAATAAATTCATCATAAAGATCTCAGCAGTTGGCACATGTATATTGTATATGGTTCAAATTTTAAATAATGAAATTTTATAGTAAAGGATAAATTGGTCATAAAAGGATAAATTGGTCATAAGGGTGTGGAATAAACACAAAAAATAATATTTGTGGTTGAAATAATTAACAGGTATGACAAACCACCTAATATTTTATTATTTGTGACTATAATACAAAATCATGGTACAATTTGTGTTCAGCGTCACAAATAAATCATGGTATATACTATATGGTTTAGTGGTAGTACTTGTATCACTCTTTGTGTGATAATATTCAAGATTTATATTAGTTCATACCTTTTCTTTTCAAGATCACTAAACAGAGATTAATTAAGGTTGAGCTGCTGCAATACCTTGCTTTCCATCAAGAGAATGAGGCTGACAAGATGCCCAATCAGTTTTTTCAATTGTCTGAACTCTGAAGGGACTCTCAAATCTCAATCAAAATACTATTCCAAGATATAGAAATATTTGTGTTGACTCATAAGTAGCCTTTTTGAATATTGATTTTTTTTGCTAATCTAAAGTTGTGGATTTTAATTAATTTATTTTTATTTTCTTTCAAATCCAGGCTTTGCTCTATATTAGGCAGGTTGCTCATGAAGATAACCATTCTGCAATAACTGGATGGGCACGGTAGCCTGCTACTTTGAGCTAAAAGCTCACCAGGTTGGGTTTTTGAACAGTATGGATAGATTTCTGACTGTTCTTATCATGAATCTTCTTTAATTCCAATTGTACTTGTTTTTTACTTTCTCGGCCTGTGATTGAAAGTGGGGTGGATGCTTTTTGTATCTCTGTTAACCCATCCCTGAGTAAAGTGATCAATTGCATGCTACTTTCCATAATGGATTGCTTTTAGTCAGTAGCATTTTACTCTATGCAAAGGCATCGATGCTGCTGCAGGTTAGTTTCACCTTATCTCTGCTAGCTCTTTTTCAGGTGTCTTTTTTTGGTGCACAATTTATGACACTGGTTATTTAGTGAATATATATGCGGATGTGGTGCTTCCCAGAGTTTCCTATTTTGAAAAGGATGCAGTGCATTTCTTTTACATATATGCCAATCTCTCTTCTTTGATCGTGCGAGTAACGAGTCAGTACCCTGTTATAATTCCCCTGGTTAGTGCTAACCTTTTCCCTGTAATTCCCAACTACTTGCGTTAATCAGAATATTATATCTTTCTAGATGCAAATCGAAGTTCATTGAAATGTTCATCTGGCTTTGGACGCTTCTTCCTGTAGAATGCATATATGCATTTTAATTAGGATTATTGCATATAAATGCAACCATCGCCTTCATTTATTTCCTGATCTTGCTATTGCTGCAGAAATATTCTTTTCTGATAAGGGTATTTGTTATCTAGCTCTTCTTTATAAGCCTATGTTTTTGTCTGTACCTAATTATTTGAGGAATTATTTCTGAAGCTTCTGATAGAGTAGGTACCAAACTAGTATGTAGTCACAATCCATCTTGATTGCAGCCTATCAGTATGCTAATCTGCAAGGGAGTTTCTAGGTGCTTTTCCTGCCCTTGCCCAGGCCTTCTTTCTTTAGCCTTCCTCTGCAACCCATTTACTGCACTATACGGATGTTGTTGGTGTTGTTTTACTTCAATAAAATTTACAAAGTGGGGATCTACCCCTGTTCTTCCCCAATATTATCACCTTTTTGTCTTGTGTTGATAATTCAAATTTACTCGTCATAAATCATGACCTAATTTTCTCTTGTTAGTTGGTGTGCTAAAAATCTATATTGCCTTTCTAGCTTGTATAGTAAATTTAACGCAAATCTATATTGCCTTTCTGATATTGTAATAGTTTTGTAATATTGTCGCAGATTGGGAGGCCTTATATTCTCTCGAAATGCAAGATTAACAAAGGTTTCAAGCAGTGGCTATTATCATCCAAAGATCTTATTACATTTGAGATCCACCAAGATTCTGTGCCCCAAGATTCTGTGGCTGAAGGTAGGGTTTTTAGGCTAAGTCAGCCTGCTTCTTTTGACTCGTTATTCGGTTTTTAGGCTGCTCTTCATCATGGGATTACGTTGTCTTCAGCCTAGTGAACTGGGCAGAGCATGAGATTATCTCTTACTAGTGGATTTTTGTACCGTCTTTGCCAGGATTCCTCCCCGTTTAGTGGCACCCTTTCTGTCCTGTAATTAGAAATCTCTGGTCATGTGTCCTAGTTCCATTTTTCACTATATAATCTGAAATAATCTTGCACTGAGTTCTCTGTCTTGTTTAATGGAACTACATCCAAGTTCTCCTACTAGCTGGCCAAATAAGGTCAGCTATTTTATTGCTGTAAGCAAAATCTTTGTTGACTGAATACATCCATATTTTGATCTTGCAGTAATCAGCTGGAGTCCCCAACCTGCCTTAAACAATCAGTAGCCTTGCAAATACAAACAGGTACAAGCACTCAAACTAGATTGATAGGTACTATGATATCACACATGCCATTTTCAGCATCGTGTATTACATATAGCAGGGATGGCTCCTAAGTTTACTGTTACTAATTTGCACTAGTTAGATTTCATGAGCTTTGTTTCCCATATTCTGCTTGAGGTTCAGTGTAACGCTAAGGCTGGTGTGGTACTAGAACATGTTCATGTTCTAATTCTTGCAGATTAGGAAGCTCATCTGGTCGATCTTAATATTTCCACCACGGTTTATCTATTACAAGAAAATGCCTTGCTTTAGATCAAGTTCTGTGAAGTGCAAATGTTTGATCATAATCACAAACATTTGAGGTTTTTATGGTTCACTCCATTATGTAAGATAGAAGTGTTTTTGCCTGTACATATGGATTATCAATAAGTAATCTAATTCTATGATAGATTAAATATAATGGAAGTCGTCTTATCTTGCCACACATGATAATATCTGTGACTAGGCTAGTTCGGGGCAAATATTTGAGGTTTCAATTACTCCATGAATTTTAACGTGTATCATATATTGTAGGTTTTTTAAGAAGCAACTTTCATAATGCCAGTGTACTTAATGGATGTATTAACAACCTGGGTCTGGGTGCTATGCAAATGAAGGTCAATGTTAGCAGCATCCCAAGTATTTGCTGAACGGGGACACATAATCAGATAGGAAAATATCATCCACAAAAGTTGTGTTGCATTGATGCAAAGTACAAATGACATCCAAAGCCCTCAATGATGCAAATTTCAGTTCATCAGAAGGAAATACGGATGTCTGTGCATAACCATTGCAGTTCAAAAACAAATGGATGTCTGTGCATCATTTTATAACTATGATAACGTACCAAATGGTACTATTGTGATTAGCATCACGTACTATACTATCCTAAAATGTTAGGAGAACATCGTCTCCTGGGACCGATTCACTATTCTATTAAGATTGTTGTCAAATAATATTTTCTCATGAACAAATATTTGGTATTATGTCATATCAAGATACGAGGATCCCATACGGTGAAAATATTTGTGGTTGAACAATAGCTACCAATAAATTTAGTTGTGTAAAGACTGTCATGCAAGATATGTTTGTAATGAATCAAATTTAAATAGAATTTATAGTTTAGATAATGAACGGTATTAATGTTGACAAGTAATTCATCATAAGGATGAAAACGGCCAAATATATGCATCCTGGAGGCCTTGTAGAAAAAAATCCACAAAACTGAATTCTGAATTGTGTCCATGTATGGTGGAAAGAATAAAGAAAAATCAGAATAAAAAAATCGGCTAGGAACACACAAAGAGCAATTAAAAAATGGCCAGAAAAAATGAAAAAAAAAAAACGGCCACAAACACACATTTGCACGTAGGCAACATCCACGAAAGAAAAAAAATATAACGGTCAGCAACACATCCGCACGTAGGCAATAGCCACGAAAGGAAAAAAACGACGAGCTGCTTAGGCGTGCGAAGCACCGCCTGCTGAGCGGGGCGTGGGGATGGTGTCGGGTATTGAATAGCTATTTAATCCCCTCGGGAGTAATTAGCGCAGCTCTATATATATATATATATATATATATAGACACATCCGCACCCCTTTCGTTTTTTATAGACCTTCCCGTCCACTCAAAGGCTCGTATCACCTGCTGTTCATGCATCAACGTCGCTGCTTGGATGCAAGCACTACACAAAACAAAACACTGAGCTTTCCCCGTTTCGTATGCATGTGGATTGCAGCTGTGTGCTTTTGTTTTTTATAATGACAGTTGCTATACCAAACAAGTAAAACAAACAAGTGGAGACAAAACCTATACTCACGGGTCGTTAGAACACACATGCATGCGATTACCATGTGCCAGCTTTGTTATATGAAAGAGCGGAGTTTTTTCCTTTAGAAATTGCAACAATCTAATGCTGACCGTAACCATCAACGTAACCAAATGCCCCGCCTAACCACCAAACCGTGTTCTCTATGTTTCATTCCCATCGTCAAGCATAAACGTAAAGTGGTTTGGAGGTGTAGTGAATCCTTGTAACTTAATAAATTACTCACCGTTACTTTCGGTGTAACGTTCATGTTACAACCATTGTGCAACCTTATGAGTGCGGAAAAAAAAGAATACGACTAAAAAAGGCGCCATAAACTTGCTGCCCGCTCCAAAACTCGGCCCAAAGGCCAGTTGCCGGCCGCACTCACGATCACAGCCCACTTCGAAATGACCACGAAGGCTTCCTCCCGCGTTCGTAACGGGGACCTTTCGTCTAAACGGAATTTCATTGCCGACGTCACTTATTGCCAAATAAGGGGAGACACGGGAATGCCGGGTCCAAGCTTTCTACTTCAGTCGACCACGATCCATCCACACAAACAAACAGGTGGCGCCAATCCAGCAGGTGTATATGTATCCCCCCGGTGGATAGGTATCACCTTGGTTAGGAAATCCACACTGATAATATTTTACATCCAGTAGCTAATATTGTGTAATACTGACTAATACTGAAGAAGATTTAGAAATACTGAACAATACTGAACGCCAACTACTGACTGATTCTGAATGTGGTTCAGTATCGTTCAGTATTGTTCAGTATTTTTTGGTCAGTATTACTCAGTATCAGTCAATATTAACTACTGGGTGTAGAATAATATTCTACACATAGGATGTAGAATAGCGCTGTCGTGTGTGTATATATATATATATATATATATATATATATATATATATATATATATATATATATATATATATATATATATATAAAAAGACGAAATCTGTACCATACTCTCTCACATCTCAGCGTGTCACGTCGCCTGCGTATGAGCATGCCACGTCGCCTCCTTTCACCGCCCTTCCCTCCTCCCGGCGCGCCGACGCGACTCCAGCCGTGCAGACAACGGCGGCAGCCGGCCCCGCGCGGTCGAGCCCCTGCACGCCCCGCTCGGCGCCCCCTCCCTTCTTCGCCCCAACCTCCACCGAGACGCCACTGCCAGAGAACTACAGCCACTGCGTTCGCCTGCTCACGCGGCTTGGCCGCTTTGAGTCACCCCCGGCCGCGCAAGCACAATCTGCCGGTGCGAGCGAGCCTCTCGAAGGACGCGCGGATCCTCAAGTGCCGGCATCGGCGACCAGGCCGCAAGAATCGGCCACCCCGATCCCGTTCCTCTACTCTGTTCCCCATCGCCCTCCATCCCTCCCGCCTCACCGTCGTGGCATGCTGCAACCTGCACTGCCTCACTTTTGTCGTCCCCGCCGTCCCTCCATCCTTATCCTGCTCCAGCAGGCCACGAGAAGTAGATGTGCTGGCGGGTGGCCATGGTGGGTACATGGTGCTGATGGTGGGCTGGAGCTGCAGTGAGATGGTGGATGCTCCCATAGTATTCGATAAAATGCTCATTCGGACCACCGTGAAGACTTTGCTGTGTCCTGATGTGCCGCTTCAATAACGACTTGGAGCTCTGCATTGCGTAAGTTCTAGAATCTTTTTCTGTTTTATTGTTCAGAAAATTCTAACCAATTACAATCTTTGTTTACAGGGCTATTGTCCTATCTATGTGCAACTGTATCATCACACATTCACATTGCTGATGTAGTGATATTCAGCCACAAGCTAACATTTCTTGCTAGAGTGATAAATGATAACTGAATTACTATGTAGTTCACTCCATAGTAGAATTCAGAACTCAGGAGGGTTGACACGCTCTCAGTATTGGCTTTGTCGAAATACATATGTCTCTACGACCAGATAACGAAGGCCCTGAAGAAATGGCACAAGGCCATGGTGAAGAAGCACCAGAAGCAATCATGAGAAAAAGGAGATATAAGGGTATAAAGCGGTTGTCCAGCCAATGTGATCATCTGCGGTGGAGAAGATATTCAAGGTAAAGAAGAAAAAAGGAATGCCAATGTACTTCAAATAGCATGTCTGCAATATAAATGTGCTGTAACTACTCCAACCTTGAGTCTACATATCTGCATATCTGCAATGTGAGTCTACTGTCACTTCAATGTGCTACCATTCGACAATGTTCCAGATGGTCAGAGCAGATGAAAGACACCACGTCACTTTGTAGTTCTCCTAATTCAGTATTAGAAATGCCACTTCTTTATATGTTCCAAAATCAGCGGCATATACAGAAATAACACTATATATTATTGTGCTACTCATCTCAATAATCATGTTTTAGTCCTTTTAAGCATATGATTTAACTTCATATTTTATCTAGGTACTAACTTCATATTTTATTTAGGTACAGCACTTCAATCTGGAAATGATGACAGTGCTACTCTGAGCTCAACTTCAGAATTCCTGGGAGCATTATTTTGAGAAGAAAAAAACATGAATAAAAGCTTAATCTTTTACGTGTATATTGACTATGAGATCATGAGAACTTGCACCTTTGTGATTCAAACACTACATTCGAGCTGCACAACCCAATATTCGATGGGAACATTATCTAGTGCAAACTAACTTTTCATGAAAACTCGTGCAAACCACGGTAAAAAGTCGTTTAAATTCAAAAAAAAATTACACATGCAGATGATACGATGATACATAACCTTACGGATAACTTTTCGGCTTGAAATTTATTATTTTTATATCTCACGCACTAAGTCGAGTTTCGACAAGATATTTTGCAAGGTTGTGTATCATCATATCATCTACATGTGTGAATTTTTTGGTGAATTTAGATGACTTTTTTACTATGGTTTGCACGGGTTTTTACGGGAAGTTAGTTTACACTAGATATGTACTGTATACGAAACTTTCTATATAGAATCAGAGACGGGCCCAATCTACCTTTGGCGCGGCAAGCCCGCGCCTGCTTTTCTAGTTAGTAATAGAGCAAGATATCATCATCATCCTAACTCCATGGTGTGGCAGTCATATACGATCCTCAAGAGCTGGTAAGATCATATATCTTGTGTAATATTTATGAAAATATGTTATATCAATCTAATTTGTCAATTTTTTCACATTTAGCATGGAATGACATGTCAATTAGGTAAATTTGAATACAACTCACTCTTCAAAATGATTTATATGATTAAATGTGTGAAAAACATTAACTTCAACTGAGTTTGGCATGCTCCAATTTAGTGAAAAATAGCAAATTTATCAAAACCAGGGGCATAAACTTCCACTCTGAGCAGATGTTCACTGTTTACATAAATATATGCATTTTCAAAGAATGGTATAATCTAAAATAAAAAATTTGTCAAAACCGGGGGCATAAATTTCCACTTTGAGCGGATGTCTAGAAAGGCAAGTTTTGATCTGGAGTAGGGTATATAATTATTTTGGATATTGCATAGGCATATGCCATCTTCGTATCACGCCTCGCATGTTGAGAATTAGCACGGCACATGCCACACAATGGTTCAGAATCCCCGCGTTTTTCGGTCTTTAAATTGAAATCAAGTCTATTGTTGAAGCCCCCTCTGTACACCCCTTCGCTAATCCAACCGAACCCAAAGCGCCCATAAATTCCCTCACCCTCAACCCCACACTGTTGTAGTGCGAGGATCATCAACAGAAGCCACCTACGCGTGCAGACAAATGGCGATGCAGCCGGCGGCCGTGTCCGGCGCTCCGCAGTGGCTGCGCAGCCTACTGTCGGAGGAGTTCTTTGACACGTGCACGACACACCCGAGGGAGCGCAAGAACGACAAGAACCACTTCTGTGTCGATTGTGCCGTGGCGCTGTGCCGCCACTGTCTCCCCCACGAACACGCGCAGCATGACGTCCTCCAGGTACCACCCACGCCTCCTGTGCCGTTTCTTTCCACGTTACCTGCTTCCAATAAATAAACTGATCTCAAATTCTTCACTTTATTTGATTGTGTGTAATGGAACCCAAAGATCTGGAAATACGCATCTTGCTTCGTTGTCCGCATAGCCGATCTGAAACTATTAGATTGCACCGGTGTTCAGGTACGTTACCGCCTACTGATGGCGTGCATGTGACCATGCGTATGCATGCACGCCCACCAACCACCACAGAGGCGGTCAAGAGGTGCTCTGTTTCCGTCTAGATCTTGATTTACCGCGTTGCATGTAGTCGCACACGATCAGCGACCACGAGGTTGTGTTCCTGAACGAGCGCATGGCGAGGAAGAGGTCAACGAGCGCGGAGAACCCCTGCGCTGTGTGCGCACGACCACTCCTCTCTGGCCAAGACTATTGTTCACTCTATTGCAAGGTACTAAAACATATTAGGTCAACATGATCATATACTATCGATCATGACCAGTGTACGTGTTGTGCTATCACGTACGTTGTACTCTACACGTACCATCTGACATGGTGACTCACAATGATTGGCGTAGGTGAAGCATCTGGGAGAGAGTGAGCACGGGCTAAGGCGTGCGCTACGCGCTCGTCAGCAGGAGGTGGCTTGTTGTTGCACACCGGAGCCACGGAGTGGGAAGAGGAGAACATCGTCGTCATCAGACGCGGGGCCGAGTTGCGGTGGATCATTCCGGAAGCGGAGCCGAAAGCAACCAGAGCCGGCACAAGCGCCATTCTGTTGACACTCTAGGCGTTGGCTCACCGCCTTTTTTGGTTGGGCTGTTGCATACTTGCCCTGCTGCCCTTATTGTTTTTGTTTTTGGGATATTTTGGGTGGTTTACTGAGTTTGTTTGGCACCGTTCCCACCAGCTTCAACTACAGTTCCTCCAATTATTTGTTCGTTTTAGCAAAGTTTTGTCCAAGCCAAGAATAAGGGGCAGTTTGAAAGGCATTCTAGGGTTTAAGGCTCCTTCAACTCATAAACGTTTTATAATATTGTTCATCAAAGCCATTTTTCTCTTTCTTATCCAAATGAACTAGGGATTTGTTTTCTTTTTCGAAAGAGTAAAGTCCACCACCGGTCCTAAACTTGTACCGCTCTGTCATTTCGGTCCCTAACCCCACACACGCACACAGAGACTTGGGAGATTCTCTCTCTCACCAGTTTTGACGGACTATTAGCACTAAGGTGTAAAAATTCGAAGCTTGATCCCGCCTTCCGCCTTCCCCCTTGTCATCGGGTCATCTAAGAAGAAGAAAGTTTGTATTTTAAGATTGTTTTGGGTGGGCTTTTGGATACCTTATCGGTGCCATCACTCTAGAAGAGAGGTTATCTATCTATCTATCTATCTATCTATCTATCTATAGCTAATAAAATCTCAGCCTATTTTTTCTTATGGCCTTGTACTCCCTCCATTCTAAATTATAGTTCATTTGACTTTTTTAATCTCAAATTTGACTGCTCGTCTTATTATTAAAAAAATTGTACAAACATAGTCAAATTTGAGTCATTCTTAAAAAAACTTTTATTAATAAAGCAAGCCACAACAAAAGATATGATATTTTGTATAATTTTTTTATTAGTGGCCAAATTTAGGGTAAAAAATTAAATGAACTATAATTTAGAATGAAGTTAGTAGAAAAGTTTTTTTTTGGGAGTGAGCAGTTAGTTAAGAGAAGGATAGATGAAAAAAAATGACTGATTTTTTTATACTAGATTGCACAAAAAGGTGGAAATTTTTTAACTTTTTGCGGTGTGAAGCACGTTTCGTTTGTATGTGGCAAATATTGTCCAATCGTGGACCAACTAGACTCAAAAGATTCGTTTCATGATGTATAACTAAACTGTGTAATTAGTTATTTTTCTATTTATATTTAATGCTGTATACATATGGGTTAAAACTTGATGTGATAGAGAGAGAGTGAAAAAATCTAGAATCTAAACAAGGCCTAAAAATGACTGAAATTTTGGCTATGCTCATTTTTGTATGGGCAGGCGAAACAAATGCACCCGACACACACGAGGCCCAACAAAATTGGACCGGGCCAAGAATTTCTTGCACGAGCTCGATGGCTCTCAGTCTCAGCCCACGGCTGTCTCCCATCCTTCCCTCCAACTGCGCAGAACCAACACCGACTTCCAAGCGGCGAACCAACTGCCGCAATCGAGCCACACCAATCACCACCGCCGCGGCCTCCCCGCCGCAACCGCAGGCATGCCGCGGCCCCCGCCGCCGGGCCGCGGGACCCCGGGCGCCAGGCGGCCGATCCGGGACTTCTTCGCCGCCTGGCTCGCCACCCTCCGCTCCCCGCTCCTCCCACTGCTCCGCCGCGCGCTCTCCGCCTCCTCCTCCTCGTCCGGCTCCTGGGACGACCCCTCTCCTCCTCCGTCGCCGCGGCTGTCGAGGCTCACTTCCAGGCGCACTGGTCTGCGCTCGACGCCGCCGCACGCCAGGACCCGGCGCGGGTCGTCGCCGCTGGGGACTGGCGGTCCCCGCTCGAGCTCCCCTTCCTGTGGCTCGGGGACGTCCACCCCTCCCTCCTTACCTCGCTCCTCCGCACGCTCTCGCCCTCGCCGCGACTCCTCGCCGCCGTCGACCGCGTCGACCGCCGGATCCGCGCCGCCGTCCCTGCCGTCTCCGACCGCCTCCGACGGGCCCAGGAAGCCTTCGTGGCCGCCGAGGGCAGCCGGCGCCGCCGACGTGGAGGCCTTCTTGGAGGAGCTCAAGGGCGTCGCACTCGAGGCCAACCGGCTCCGTCGGGGCGTACTCTCGGACCTCGTCGCCGCCGCCGGGGGGTACCAGGCGGCGCTGTACCTCGAGGCGCTCTCGCGCTTCGTGTTGTCCATGCACGACCCCGAGGTGCTCCGCCGCTTCGACCAGTGCCGCGCCTCGCCTGGTAGCTAGTCACCCTTCTTGTTCTCAAGGTTCGTGGCGTTTCTTTTTCTGTTGCTTCGCTTAATCACTTCTTTCGGTTCTCCAAAATCTTGGTTTCTGTATTTTGGGGGATAGCAGGTCCATGTAAACATTTCAAGAAATGCCGCACAAATATTGTGCAATGGTACCAATATGTTATCTGTATATCTTAGTGACAGTTTGTGTACATCCTTATTCTGCAAGTTGTTTCCTGAAATCGTCAAATGAACTGTATGAGGGAATGGTACCTAGGCCTGTAGAATTGTGACAAAAATGCTGCTTATGTCACCACTGTTCAATGCCCATTTGGATACGCTCTAGCATTCAATTGTCTGCAAATTTCAGATAATTTAATATTTTGAGCACTTGAGACTTGAGCATCTTATTTGAACATTGTGTAGTCTATGGGTTACTCTGTGGGGTGTTTAGTCTGAGGAATCACCTCATCTAGAATGGGATGGTCCATCATGGATCATTCCATGAACTTTAATGGGATGAAACCATTCCTCATTATTAGGCTAACCATGAAGCTTTGTGAGGGAAACATGGTCCAAAAATCGATAAAAAATGTCACTGCAAAGGTGCACCTCATTCCTCAAACCAAATAGCCCATTAAAATTTGCTCACGTGAATATTTGTTTTGTGACATTTAAAATTGACTGTATTGAGTGATGTACACAGCACTTGTTTCATTGTGCAAAGTTTTGCCTGATTTTGTTTTCCTTCCTTAGGATAGCTGCACGTCATTGTATTGGAGATAAGCTATTCAGCTTTTCCTGGATTGCAGTATGACCTCACGAGTAGTATCTTTTATGTCTAAACCAGAGATCTCACTGGTTGCTCACAGCGCCATTGTTTTCCTATGCTTGTCCTTTGTAAGTCAGTTTTCATTGCCTCTTCACTTTTACCTGATTCGAGTACATTACAGTTAAAAGTAATTTGGAAATACTTGCCGTCTGCTAGATGTATAGGATGGCAACTCACCATATCTTGGACAAATGGGTCTCAAGCGTAATCCACACATATAAGTGATATGCCACCAGATGATTTCACTACAAATGATAATGACAGCAGTGCTTCGATGTTGTCGTAGTTATTAGGTATTGTTGTTTAAGTGTCTCTTTGTCCAGCTACATCAATTTGCTTCCAAACACGTATGACTTATTTGGTACATTGTTTCACTGCTCTAGCATGGTATTGGTATTCTAGAACAACTATTTATGCCTCTGGTAGCAGAGACCTTAAGTGAGGTTCCTTTTATTTGCTGCCTACTGTGTAAATACGTCAATTGAAAGTACAAGCAGCTATGAAATTATCATCACTGGCAGTTTTGCTGGTTAGGACTAGCACTTGGTTAAGCTATATTCGTAGGGAGTCTATTACTCCCTCCGTTCCAAATTATAAAGTCGCTTTGACTTTTTTGGTTTATCCATTTGCTATGTATCTAGACACATTATTATACTAGATACATAGCAAAATAGATGTACCAAAAAGGTCAAAGTTTAATTTATAATTTGGAACGGAGGGAGTACTTACTAAATTGTGGGTACAATTCTGTATTAGCTTGTACTAAATTGTGGGTTCAAAAAATATATTATCAGAATCAGCAATTTACTAGGAATTGTGCCATTATCTGCTGAGCTGGACATGGTGGGTCCTACTTCATTAGCACACTGTTGCCTTGGTTGTAACATATCTCAAACATAATATAGATCATTACATCTAGGCATTACTTGTAAGACTTCAAATGGATCAAGCTACGGATTCTGATAAATCACATGGATAGATCTGTGCTCAGATCAGATCTATCCTTCATAAAGGATCCTTAGTGGAACTTGCACATGCATACACAAATTAATCTTGAGAAAATTCTCCGAAGTTAAAGCAGTACAACCTACCACCACCACTACAATCTTTTGAAGCAGCAAGGATATTTGCATGCTGTTTTTCATTGATAATACACTAAGGCTTTTGGTACTGTAAGCCCAAGACTCACACGTTTCCCTTCTAGGGAAAACACTTTTATGATAATGATGACATGTAATTGTCAATTTCACTGTGCTGGGGATGCTTGTTTTCAAATCCTTGGTAGGGACTTCTGCTAGTTACATCTGGTATGTAGAACTTTAAGAAAATTGGTGCCTTGACTTAAATTGAGCACTATTTCAAGGTGAAATGTTTGTATCACCAGCTTAAATACCATGAAGAACAACATCATTGATTCATATGCTATGCTCATGTAGTGTATTATTCTGCTGAGAATGGTATTGACTATAAAACACATCACAAAAAATATATTATTAGTGTTCTTGTCACTTCAATGAGGAGCACAGCAAAGTTTATGACCATGAAATGTCTCTGACCTGACAGAGCATTTGGTAAACCTTAAAAGAAAACTCGATCATGGGAGAATCCAGCATGTCTTAGGGAAAATCGAACCATTTAGGGACGTACAAAAAACATGACCTGATGACACCTTTGAACCACCCATTAGGTTGCATTCCAATTCTCGAGTGAAGGCCTCAACTACCAACCGAGTTATTGTTGTCAGTTTTTGGTAAGCCTAACTTAAATGCGTAGGATCAATTCTTCCACAGACAAATTACTTTCTCTGGGAAAGTTGTCTCTAGAATCAACTACCGTTTCTGATTCAATATTTTAATATTAGCTTGTTCAGATCTGGATCAAATGCAACTATGCAAGCCATATATACGTGCTTGAACATGATTTGAGGCTCAACAAATAGTGGTGTGTTTCAAGATGTAATGATACATACCTGTATTCTTGGGTGCACACTTATAGATTCTTCAATGCTTCCTTGACAACAGTTCTACTCCTTTTGACCTTTCTTTGTATAATTGTTTTCTTGCCGCTGGGCTAATTTTATCTGTGTTAGACTGTGGAGTTATTTATCAAGAAACGGGACCAGTTGTGGCATGTAGAATTTAGTTTAAAAAGACTAGTCAGCACAGAATTCTATGCTTTATGTGGTCCAAAGCAGCAAGGATTCATAGTAGCACAAGAAAAATCGAAATAATATGGATACTTGTGGTCCAATGTAAGTTCATCCAGTCTTAGTAAATAATGAAGTCTGTGTTGGTTAGCATCAGGAACTCGTCATGGTCATAAAGAACAGTATCTTTACAGTTCTTCCATGTGGCATGTGAACAGCGCACTGCTGGGTTAGGTGATGGTCTCCAAAAGTGCACCCAAAGGTCCCGATATTCACATAGTAGATCCATTGGTTGAATGGCCCTACTTTGGAATAATTGCCTCTGGGGTTCATGTAGTTTCCAGTCTGGCAGTTGCACATACATGTGATTATAAGTTTAAAGCTGATCTTGCTGAATTACTATTCATGAATTTGTGTTTTTTTTCCTCTGGTTGAGCCTTAAGGGTCAGAAATTGGTTCTCTTGCTTGGTTCATACAAATGTACACGACAGTTGTTGATGTTCTTTTCAATTGTTGTTAATCAAGTGGCAATGCATTTCTATCGCACCTGTTTCTGTTACATTTTGCCTTTTAAGCTATGAAAAATTCCTACTGTAAACGTTCTAACTGGTTGCCTTTTGCATTTTATTCTTTATTTTTCCCTAGATGCAAAGTGTCTAACTGTTCATGGGTGTCTTCACATGTTGACATTTCTGTATCCTTCCATGAATCATTCACCAAGAATGCCATGTTTTAACACCATATTAAAGCTTTAAGGGTCTTATGTAATCTTCACATTATATAAATGCATAAAAAAGGATAATCCTGCGTATGCACATTTAGGTGTCAGAGCAAAGGACGGCTGAATTGCATATTTAGTTCTTTTCTGATCTGATCTGCCAAGTCGCACCAATTTGTCATACAGCCTAGCCTTGACTTTCAGTTGCAGTCATGAGCTTTCCCTAGTAAACCCCGCACCCAGATGCAGAGATGCTGGTATGGTGCAAGCTGTTGCTTCTTGTCCCGTGGGTTTGTTTGCAACGTGACAAGAGGAAACACCTGAATCCTGCATCGCATTTGTCTGTTTTATTACAGGACATGTGGGGTTTGTAATCATGATAAGGTAAACTAAGACGATATTGCCAAAGAATCTTTGCAAGTTTCACTTGTTTAGTCATCAATGCTCCATACTTATCTCAACTACCACAGAACAAACAGATCTTCAAATGTAGTAATATTTCCTGGCCAATCATATTCTTCTTGTTAGACATACTCACAGCATTGTTCTTACAGGTTCTGGATGGACATAATACTAAAACACTTAATGTTCTGCTCCTATTGGTGTTGATATTTGTCGTTGGTCGTTAGATTCATCTATGCTGCTAGTAACTGAAGAATCAGTACATCTGGAATGCTGCGTGAATGAGATTTCAGAGTCTATTGACTACTCAGTACTTACTGACTGCTTGTGCCTGTTGATCATGCAGGCATCTTTTCTTTGGTAAGCACGAGATGGGGCTAGCAAGTGCTGAGGCAGTGAGAACCAAACCAAGAAGATTAAGTATAATGTTGTTTGATACTCTTCTTCCAGTTATTAGATACAATTGGGTACAGATACAATGGCTGCCAATTGTTCACAACATGCAATTTTCCACACCCGATGCTCATTCATCAGAGCTCATGTTCTTCTTCGCTTGTGTCTTGGCAGTGGCCAGTTGGGCGTTAGGTGGTGGTGAGCGACCTGAAAACGTTAGCAGCAGCATCCTGGGCAGCTGCGCCCTCGTGCATCCTACTCGGACTCCAATTTGCCCCAAGGAACCGTCGCCAGCAGTCAGGAGAACCATGTCGCCAGCGGTGACGCTTCAGTGTTAACCCCTCTGTGAATTGACGTGATACCAAAATCTTTTAGCTGGGCAATTAATAACGAAAGGTGATGCATGGAAGATGTCGCACGTTGTTCGTCTATAATGACTTGGGTTACCATCTGTATGAATTTGCCTAGCCACCGACCAATTAAGATCGCAGTTTTGTGGAGCAGAAGTTTCTTGACACTGTTGACAGAGATATGCTATCGAATCTCTTGCATGGTCCCGGCGGCGGCGAGACATATCAGTGACTGCTAATTGGCCATTGGAGAATTTGAAGTACACTTGAGCTCCTTAGTATATAAAACAATAACAGGATCAGCATGGTTTCGAGTCCCTATAGATGCGCTATGCTGTTCAATGCCTTGTTTATGGGCACAAGATTGACATCAGCCTTTGTTTATCTCATCTTCTTCGTCGGGTTTGAGGCACGAACCAGCAGTTGCTGTGGTGTCTGTGAGGCGCATTTGGCATCTCTTCTCCGCCAGTTTCCGAAATAAATTTATATATATGTATCGCCGCGGGCTTCTCACAGCCAAAGAGCCACCACAACTGGTGTTGCCCCTGACTTGCTGGCGCACACAAGTTACAAGGAAGATACGCTGCCCTTTCCGATCGACCTCGCCGGCGCAGCGCTCGCTCGACTGGCAGTGGCATCGCCGCAGTATCAACCGTGAACCGCCGCAAGTTGCAATGGAGGACTGACTGAAAAGACAGGCTACTGCAAGTTGCCGTCGTGCTCGAGACGACCACGTGCTGCGGACAGCCACGGCCCACGGCGGGCGAGGCGAGACCCTGCCATGCACTACTATTTTTATGCCGATGTGCCGCATTTCGCGGCGGTCGCGTCGGCGACGGCGACGGCGCACTCGGCCTCCACCGTTCAGCCAAAGCCGTCGCTGTACAGGCAGTAAAGCGCTAAAGCGAACGCGCCCGCGCTGCGCCCTGTGACTGTGACCGTGACCCTGAGCGGCCCGACGCGCCACCGCGCCACGGATGCCGTCCGGCCGGTCCCCCAACGGCGGCGCGGTCGCGGTAGGGACGGTGGCTCGGGCGACCACGGTTCGCCACTGCTAGTAATAGTAGCTGACCTGAAGGCCAGTCAGTAACCGTGGACGCGGCCCGGGGTCGGCGGACCGCGACTCCGCGCGGTGGTTGTTTCCTGGCGGCCGCGGCCACGGGCACGCGAGGGTGGGCGGGCCACGGCATGCCGAGGTGGCCGGCCGCGGATGGCGTGGTGAGGTTTCCACGGCGGCGGGCCCGGCGCGTCGACGCTGATGCGACGCCAGCTCCGTGCTGAGGAGGACGCGGCTGCGGTTGAGGGTGACGTGGGTTGTGTGGTCCTATTGTCAGTGGTGGGCGACCCCGACCCCCGGGACGCTTTTCCAGTGGGCCCGGACTGGAGGCGAGCTACGCGTCACGCCGGTGGGGTGGTGCTGTGCGGTTGCTGGCAAACTAGTCACACCAAAATGCTGGGCGCACACCAACTGTCTTCCCTGCCTCCATCTCCATGCGTGGTAGTATAGCGCTATGTCATGGGGTCAGTAACTCGGTATGCCGTATGCCTGTCTTCTCTTTGCTGTCTCAACGGATCAATACACGAATTCAAGTACTCAGGCACGCGCCGGGGTGGCCGGAGCCACCGCACCGCACCGCCGATCGTCGTCGGCCGCGCGGGGTCCTTGTGTCCCCGCCCACGTGGCGGGGACTAGAGCTGCTTTGGTCCGCCCCATCCGCGCTAGACGGGGGCGGTGACTAGTGGCCTCGCTCATGCCGGTTGCCAAGGCAGCCCGGTGCAGCGAGGAGCGTACGTGAGGAGCTGGGGCGGGAGAGGAACCCGAGGCGGCGACAATGAGGAGCGAGCTAGACGTGTAGCATGAAAATAAGGTCGGCGGCTTGGTGTGGATTTAGTATAGTAAAAGTTTATACCTATAAAAGTCCAGTATGTACAAGATTGAAAATAGAAGAATGTTTATTTTTTTCCATTTTCTACTGACATAAAATAGAGTTAGTAAGAGTATAATATAAGTATAAATACATAGCATGAGCCTACATAGAAAAAGCATGAAACGTGGTTTGTCACTTATGCGGATTTATACTGACATGATAAATGTGTGACTTTCTCAAGTTACAAAAATGGTTGATCTAAAATTTAGTGATGTCATTGTAATAACTAAAAAGGGCATAATTGTATTTACAAAATGTAGAGAACCTTTTGGCATAACTTAGCACATTTAAACACAATATGTACACATTTTATTTAACTGATGATGTCTTTTCTCTGTCATTTTTTCTATAAGAAAATTCAACGTATTAAAAAATAATATAATATAATATAATTATAATGTTATCTGGGTGCATCTGGTCACTATGCCTATGCTTATAAGAGTTAACATTTGGTAATTGAGATAAACATTTGGTAATTGACATAGTAGACTGTGGAAATTTTAAAATATATTCTACCAAAACCATCTAATGCAAAAAAGGGAGTTTCTAAAATAAAATCTAGTCAGAGAATAGTATTCCCACCGTGTACGCAAAATCCTGTGGACTCCAAGCGGGGGTTCCTAACAATTACCCCCTAATAACAAAACAAGGCGTCATTGAATTCTTCAAAGATTTATTCTCTCCCTTTACTTCCCCTCTTCTATATATAGCCCCTTGCATCGATGCCATTCTCCTGTCCTCCCTTCTGTTCCTCTCTCTGTGGATTGGCTCACACACATCTGGTTTGCAATTCAAGCCCTCAATCAAGGTGTGCATCTCCTTCTCCTAGGATTCTTTAATTTCGGCCATCTTGATTATTTCGTTTTGGTATGCAATATTTGCCCCCATGTTCTTGGGAATTCGTTCTTGTTTTTTCTTCTGCAAACTTTGGGCACAAAAGGCGAACAGACGACTAAACTACAGTGCCCCTTCCTGCGAAACAAGATATGCATTATTTCTGTTTGTGGGGAGAATTTGGTTCAATTATTTGATGGCTCTCATGTAGGTCCGTAGAAAATTAGTGAAATGCCACAAGCCCACAAAAATGTGTCAAATCTGAAAATTGCGTTAAAATATCTCATGGCTTGAACTTTTTAGAGGAGCCAATGCAAGCCCCCCAACAGTTCTTAGAACAACTTTACCATCTATTGATCTACAGCTACCCTAGTGGGAGATGATGTCGTTTGGCTTCTGTGTGACTGAACACGCACCGGGTTATTCTCTTCTTCCTTTTGATTGAAGAAGGGTTCATTCTCTTTTCTTGACCTGTTCCTTCCTTTCCCACCTTGAAGTCTAGTATTCATCTTGACCTCTTGACGATAAATTAAAATTCATTCGACACATGCCGTAGCAGTTAGCACGGATGCATGCATGCATTATGATTTGTCACCACGTATAGAACGGCTTGCCCCCATTTAACGAGTGGTTGTTTTCAATCGTCTCTGCGTGCCTGTTTTCTCTCAGAAGAAGTCAATGTCAACGTTCCCACCTAATATTTTGCAAAGTAACTCGTGAAACATTTTTCTTTAAAAGATTTCGATGACATTTTTCGCAATAAGATCGGCAGCATGACGTTCTAGTGTTTACATCACATTTTTCTACTGTATTAACATATAGCTGACGTTCTCATATATGCTTTCTTTCGCAGCTTCATTATAGCATAGCAATACAACTGCTTTTCCATGGTTGGTCGCACCTATTAAATTGCATACTGAACATAGTGTTAGGTTTACCTACCATGACTCTAGGTCAGAACACTCATCATGACATTATGGGCCCAAGCACACATGGCCTTGGTGATTAGGCAAACACGTAATTACGCTAACTCCTTTCTCTACTGTTTTAAATATAAGTGCAGTCAACCTTTTTGATTCTATGTGTAGTCAACCTTTTGAAACTTCACAAATGAATATGTACTTGTGACATATAACATTTTAATAGACTTCCACCAACAGCCTTTTTCAGGGGGGGAACTGTGTCAAAAGTGTGGATTATACATACCGTGTTAATGTCCAATGTCCAAAATATTTTGCTTTTAAGAAATGTTTCTTTAAAAGGAGATACACTGCTTTTTAAAAGCAATATTTTGCAAATGTTTTGCTCAGTTTCTCCTGCTTAATTTGTGCAGTGACACTTTCTGAATATCAAAGTGCCACAGAGCTGGAATTTTATGGCCATCCCCTCCGGATTCCTTACATAGATGTTTCCTTGTTCTGAACATGAGAAGGTTCAGAACATATCCTAAGCCAAAGCCACCTAAACTCCTTTCTCATAGAGTCGACGCCCTTTCTCTGACATCATCTTTTCTTTGTGGTCAGTTCTCAGGTATTCTGCTGTTGATGAACTGCCTCCACACCTGCAGTGACAAGAAAACGTTGAAGAAGTGGTTTTTCATCGACAAGACAGTAGGCTAAATTCAGTTCAGAGAACAAAACAACACTCCACCACACAGCTCGTCTTTTCGTTGAACCCAATGGATATGAGCAGCAGCTCACCTGTTATCACCGATCCGGTATCAATAAACCCACCTCTGTTGGGAGTCTTGACATCAAACCTGATGCCGTTTTCAGTCATGTCCGGAGGTTGCTCCAGTCCTAGTATGAGCGCCAGTAGGCGTAAAATCGAGGAGGTCCTTGTTAATGGCTTGCTAGATGCAATGAAATCCTCATCGCCACGAAAGAAGCATAATCTCGCCTTTGGACAGGATAATTCACTCGACGAAGATCCTGCTTACAGTGCATGGCTGGTAAGTTGCATTATGCAGTTCACAGCGACGTACTTTCTCTGAACATTAATGCATGGTGTACTCATGGGGTCTGATGTTGCAGTCAAAGTGCCCTTCTGCGTTGACGTCATTCAAGCAGATAGTAGCCAATGCACAAGGCAGGAGGATTGCTGTGTTCTTGGATTACGATGGTACCCTGTCGCCAATCGTTGATGATCCCGACAAAGCATTCATGCCCCCTCTGGTAAATCAGAACAGCCTGTTCCAAGTACTTACATTACTTGATCAATGAACAGCTGCTAATACTTTGTCTGAAAACCTTCTCAGATGAGAACTGCTGTAAAAATGTCGCAAAGTACTTCCCTACTGCAATTGTCAGTGGAAGGTCCCGTAAGAAGGTACTATTTATATCTTTGCATGTTCTTTTTTGAGCAATTATGTGTTTGCATGTATTACTGTCTGAACCTGAAGACACTAGTTATATGCAAGTTGTCTGATCTGACATCTATTATGTAACTTTCTCATTTTCGTGCAGGTGTTTGAATTTGTAAAACTGAAGGAGCTATACTACGCTGGGAGTCATGGGATGGACATAGTGACATCTGTAGCAGCACATGCTACTGAAAAGGTGAGGCCTTCTTGCTCATAGGCCATAGCACTGAATTCAACATTTTCCTTATTCACTGGCATACAGTAATGTGCACAATACTTACAGTCCCTTGAATTCTACTTGCAGCGCAAAGAAGCCAATCTCTTCCAACCTGCTTGTGAGTTTCTTCCTATGATTGATGAGGTGTGTTTATTATTTTATAACTACTGCAATAACAAACTGCATTGCTTAGTCCAAATGGTTGCAGTATCTCTATTTGATCTATCTGGAATTCTTAACCGTTCTTGATGGGTAATCTATCAAATCTTCGTACTAATGCTTAGCCACACTTCTACAATAGGTTTCCAAGTCCCTCTTAGAGGTCACGAGTGGAATTGAAGGTGCAAGGGTTGAGAACAACAAGTTCTGTGTATCTGTACATTACCGCAACGTAGCAGAGAAGGTGAGATTGTGTGCCACTAACTTTCAGGGCTCCTTCCTATTTCCTTTTTTTATTATTTTATGAAATTGTGGGTTCAGACGTCCACTTAATGCATCAGACCACACCTATTACAGGGAAGTAGTAGCAAATTTATCTGAGAGTTTCATACTATTGTTTTTCAGGACTGGAAAGTGGTTGCAGGACTCGTAAACCAAGTCTTGGAGGCCTTTCCTCGTCTCAAAGTAACCAATGGGCGAATGGTAGGAGCCTAGACTAGTCTACTAGGACTGTCATAAATCTTGATAATTGCTCCAAGATTTAACCAAAAATCTTTTGCAATGCTGCAGGTTTTAGAGGTTCGTCCAGTGATCGACTGGAACAAGGGAAAGGCTGTCGAGTTTCTGCTTCAATCACTCGACTTAAACGACTCTGAAGATGTGATTCCTATCTACATCGGAGATGATCGAACAGACGAAGACGCCTTCAAGGTTGCTACATCTTCTCAGGGAACTTGTGCAGTTGTGCTTTTGCATCTCACTCGCATGTTTGAGTCATTCTAAACTCAGAATCTTCTGTTGCCTCTCTCCAGGTTCTTCGACAGCGAAACTGTGGATACGGAATCCTAGTTTCGCAGGTGCCCAAGGACACTGAAGCCTTCTACTCGCTGAGAGACCCATCTGAAGTAAATCTCTCGTGATCTTTTTCAGTACATCCTTCTACCCTGTCGGTTTCGTTCAATCTAGTCCAGTGACTCTAATCTGCGTTTGCTTGTCACACAGGTGATGGGGTTCCTCGATTCATTGGTGAGATGGAAGAAGCACTCACTGTGACGAAACTGAAAACATGATGACGACTGATCCAGAAGTCGTAAAGCAACTGTAGTTCGTGCGGCGGCAATTTTTTTGTAGAGTTGGACGCACCGGGTGGCTCATTCTTTCATGTGTTTTTATTTTTTATTATTTTTTTACAGCCCGTATTCTTCGTCGCTGAGAAATGATAAGTGGTTGTCCCACCCTCTTGCAACTATAATTTGTAAGCAAGAGCCAAGAGGCCCATTTTCTGTTCAGTCTATTGAATAAAACCGAGGACGCTTTTACCTTGCCCTGAATTTGCATCTTTCGCTGGCTGGTGTTGATTTGGTACCAAAGCGTGTTAGAACTTAGAAGTATCATGCATTTGACTGTGGGATGCTGATGCTTGCTGCTAAAAAAAAAGAAAAGCTACTGTGCCAACAGCCAAAAGACAAAAAGGTTCCATGGCAAAAATATTTATATATAGTTTTATTGTTTTACATGTGTTATTCTACACCCAAGTAAAATTCAGTATTGTTTAGTATTTGTATGTCAATATTATTCAAGATTCTCGTAGTACTAACAACTAATGACGTCAACTACTAACTAATACCGAACATAGTTCAAGATTTTTTCGGTCAAGATTTGTCGGTATTAGCTACTAGGTGTAGAATAATATTATACATCTAGGGTGTAGAATAGTGCTACCGTTTATTGTTTATTATATATTTGATTATTGAAAGCATTTATTAATATATATGATAATTTTAGGAATTTTTCTTATCTGTAGGTGTTAAGTCATATTTTTAAATCGTTGTATGCATATTGATTTTATTCTACTATATAAAATAAAATCATCGATAAGCAAATCTACACGTTATCCATAAAGTCAAGTAGATATCCAAATGGAATCTGAATTTGAGAATGCATTTCGAGTATTCGTATGTAATAATATTCTAGTCATGACTGATTCTAGTATATGTGGATTTAAATCAAAATATGGTCGATTCTATGCACTATGCAAATGCGATCCGAATCCATCTGCGAGCAGATTGAGAGTTCAGACATGCAGAGTTCAGACATGCTCAGTTGACACTAGTTTTGCCGAATTTGATCCACCCATACCCGGTCGCCGTTGGATGGTCGCTAATTTACAGCAAAGGATCACGATCCGACGGCTGCGAGCGCCCCCATCCTTGCTTGCCAACCAGAAAAAGGAATCCGGCTGCCGCCACGCCGCCCCGTCGGCCGGCGCTCCCTGCTCCTCCTCTTTCTCCCCCACCCCCGCGTGTTTATTCACGCCCACGCGTCATCCCAAGTTCCCAACCCAATCACGACACGCCCGCCGCCGCCGCCGCGCCCCGCCCGAAATCCGGAGGGGAAGCTCCTCGACGACACCGCGGCCAGCGGCGGCTCGGACATGGCCTCCTCCAACTCCAACTCCATCTCCGCCGCACCGGCTGCAGCCGACGGGGGCGACGACCTCGACCAGCTCCTCGACAGCGCGCTCGACGACTTCACCAGCCTCGATCTCTCCGCCTCCGCCGCCCCCAAAAGGTGCTGCCTCTGTCCCATCCTCGTCGGAGCCGGAAGCTGCTCCCGCTAGGATTTTGAGCGAATCACTGGCTGACTCTCGTGTCTCGCTCTACAGCGCCGGCGAGGCGTCGGGGTCAGGATCGGGAGGCAAGGGGCCGGTGAAGGGGCTGGGGATGGGGCTCCCGGACCCCAAGGCGCCCAAGCGGCGCGCGGGGAAGCAGCCGCCGCCGAGGGGCGCGTGCGCCAAAGAGGCGCTCGAGGAGCTGACGCGCGAGACGCGGGAGGCTGTGCGCGGGCTCGAGACGGCCACTGGGGGTATCCGTCACTGGACGATGACGCCATGATGGAGGAGTTCGTCAAGCAGTTCGAGGAGTTCGCAGGGGCACAGGTAACATTTCATTAGCCAGTTTGTTTAACAAGCAGGAGTATGTTACACAATTGCATGTACAACTGGGGAATACTTCTATTCATGATAGTATCAACAATTGCTTGTTTGAATACTCCCTCTATTCCAAATTATAGGTCAACCTTATCTAATTTTGACTTGTTTTTTTAAACAAACATTTACAAATCAAATTGGCTTCATTAAAATTTCCCATGAAATCTGTCTTGATAGTGCATTTATTTGAAACTGTATATGTTTCTTTCTAAAAACATGTTCAAAGTTTGACTTAGGACAAACTCACTGAGGAAGTATGACTGAAACATTGGATATTTCATTGATTTGATGATGTCTTAAGATTTTTGTTAAAACTATTTACTTAAGAATTGAAATGAAGCTACCTGCAGAGGGAAAGTCAGCTTCTGAACAGCTACAGCAGTGATTTATTGACTAATTTATAAATAGGATACGATACAATCACTAAACATTCATTTGATAAATTGGTAAGTCCAATGGGAAAAAGAATTGTAGCTGCACGTTGGTAATTTGGTCTTGGATAATTTTTTATGTAGCCATACTTGATAGGTGGTTTACCCTTTTACCCTGGCCCTGTATGCTATGTATTCAACCATGCAATGAAATGGTTTTGACCATGCATGAATATCACTGGTACATTTTAAGGTAGCACAAATAAGATTATGTGGCTTTATATACGTAGTAGATTTTCTGATGAATAGCTCCAGTCATGGGATATAAGAAAGGCCTTGTGGTGCAACAAGTTCCTAGTTTATTATGAAATCAGCATAAAAGCATCTCCAAGAGACACTCTAAATTTCACCCTCCATCTCCATTTGGCTATCTCCTTAAAAAGATTACCTCTTCATATTATTCCGTACTCCGACAGACACTTCAAATCTTACCCTGCATATTCTGTTATGCTATATTTTAATGATATTCAAATTATTTGTAGCAGTTAGATTGTACGTGTATACTTTGTAACGGATATTAATTTGTGCAATAGCTCAAAGTTTAAATATTTAATTGCATTGGAATTAACATATTGAACAACATAAATATTTGAAATCTTGCACTGGAACTAACAAGTATCCTTGACACACACAAGTATCGTGATTGCATCACTTAGCCACTGGCAAGTTGACCCAACCAGCTGCAGGTCCCATAGTCAGTGAGAATAACTAAACGCAAAACCATTCACTCATTCATATCCTCTCCCTGTCATACCATTCCTTGTCGTCTTTCAGGTCTATTCCTTGTTCTCAGCTACTTCTCTTCCCCCCTCTCTTGTCATCGTCATGCCATGGTTTTGATCTGGCGAAAGGGAGAAGGAAAGTAATTTGGTATCCACGGAGTACAATCAGCCAGTGGACCATCATGTGCTCCAGGGCTGAGTGGCGCCAGTAGGCCAGGGGCTAAGCAGTGCATGGGTGAGCAGCACAATGGCGTGTTGGGGTAGCAGCCCAGCAATGCCAGGCGAACAGCAGTGCTCGAACGGGAGGGCATGTGGGATGTTGGGACGGGGCTACTGGCCAGCCAAATTTTTGCCGTGGCAAGCTCACCGGATGGCATGTGAACAGGGAAGGCAAGTTGTATGGCGTGACTGCTGGAGCATCATTTTATTTTATTTGGAGCCAAAAAAAATAGCAATGGCATGTGCTTTGGCTGTTTGGCATAGCTGCTGAAGATGCTTGATGTGAATCAGAAGTAAATACAAGGCTGTTACTTGTACTATGGGAAGTGCATCGATTTGATTTATGTCTGTCTGAAGGAGTTATCGTACTAATGTTTGATGTTAGAGCATAATTAATTTATAAATAAAGTAAATTTCACAAGAACGTATATTTTATGGTCATAGTTTCTATTTTATGGTCATAGTTTCTGAAAACTACATGCTATTAGTTGGCAACTGCAACTCACCTTAGATTTTATGGCCATATATCATTAACCATCACTCCAATTTAATAGCAGCTCAATAGCTCATTAGCCCTTTAATGCATGGCGCTTGTCAGTCCACTGTTCACCAGGATGCAATTTTGTGAAATCGTTCGACCATAAAACATGTGGGGATAATGACACTAGCTAAAAGGCTGGGTTCTTTTTTTCCATAATGTGTGATCGGCTCCACTTTTCACTTTGTTCCTGTAATTTTTATGGGCTAAATGTTTTTCTTTTGCCACTCACAGGATATGGACTCCATTGTTGAAACAATGATGCAGCAACTTTTGTCCAAGGAGATTCTTCATGAGCCCATGAAGGACATTGTGGAAAAATATCCAAAATGGTTGGAGGATAACAAAGATAAGATAAGCAAAGAAGAATATGAGCGTTATAATAATCAGCTTGAACTCATGGTGAAGCTTATTGAGGTCTATGAAAATGATCCTGAGAACATGACTAAGATTTTTGACATCATGCAAAACATGCAAGAATGTGGTCAGCCCCCAGTGATCTTGTCCAAGATATTGTACCTGATCTGGATCTGAGCAAGTTGGGACAACTGTGAGTTTTTTTCATATCTTTCCTGTAAACCATACTGCCATTAATTTTCTATACATTTCCATGCCAATTGAAGTTTAATCAGTAGGCTTGTGGAGTATTCTCTGTTTCAGACATAGCCTAGGATGTGTTTTCCTGACAAGTCTTGATTTTTTTTGGTCCAACAATGTTCCAAATACATCCTGGTTTGGTCCTGCTAGAATATTATTCCTAGACTTTTCTCTTGAGTCTAGTTATGCTTCTACAGGGTTATGGTTTTGTTATTATTTGAAGTTGAGATTGTAAAAAAGATGAAATAGTTTGAAGTATAAGGATGACTTGTGGGCTTATGGTTAAAAAGTAATCTTATGAACAGTTCCACATCCCTCTGATCATCCACAGTGATATAACTTGAATGCATTTTTTTTTTTTTTACTTTCAGTCATCTGCCTTTTCAAATATGATTTTGCTAGTGAATTTTTATTGTACAACTATTGGCATTGCCCTGTAGTCTTTCTAGGTGGGTTATGCTTATGCAAAGAAAATGGCATGTAGATCAGATTCTTGCAGTTTAACTTTGATTTCACTTTTATGTGTTTGAAGAGAAAGAAATCGCCCTCTCCACTTACCTGTTTGACAATGAAAATAATTGTCTTGTAGATTGAAGTTTTCACCTTTCCATCAGTAGGTGGAATGATTTTTTAACCCATTTTCTTTTGAAAATGTTTAACACCCTTATTTGCTATTTGGTTGTTGTACTTATGGTCTTATGCCCAATTAGTCAGACATTGATGTTTGCTGGCAATATGAGCAAGTCATGTAGCACATGGCAAGATGAATATTGGTGGTTCAGATGGTTATAGTTGAACATCAATTGCACTTCAATGTTTGAAAGAGGATTACTTTTGCAAGATGAATATTGGTGGTTCAGATGGTTATAGTTGAATATCAACTGCACTTTAATGTTTGAAAGGGGATTACTTTTTTTGTACTAGCTTTTTGTAGCATTTGATTTGAAAAATAGAGAACTGTTTTTGTGGTAGTAGATTAATGGCCATTCACAATTTCATGTAGTCAATAATTTCAGTGTTTTCAGGAACTTTTAGCTTAGGTCGAATTCCATATGTGGGAATTACTATAATACTACTAGAGTTTGTGCTGCTGCACTGTGTTCACAAAGGAATGCTTTGCCTTATGTTAATATATTCATCCTAGCATAAGATATATGGTACACATTGGAACGACATCCCATGTCTAACTATTTAGGGTTCCGTTATATTACAGGTCTCCTGAGATGCTTGAATCAGCACCAAATTGTTGCATAATGTGAAGAACACAATCACTACATTTGGATGCAAATTCCATGAAGTTTTCTTTACCTGTACGAACCTCCCCATCTGGCTTCAGTAGATTCAAGATAATTTCCATATGGATAATCTGTAAAGCCTTGCAAATATATAATGAGTTCAACTTCTCTTTCTGGTTCTTGAATGGAAGCTGTATTCTTTTCGTTGGTGTGCTGTAACACTGCCGTCGCTCCTATACAGTGGGTCACGCCTTACCTTTCAAAGGCGTTTTTGTGACGCATTTCTGCGATGACCATCCAATGTTCCAAAAATATTGCTACCACTCTCTATCCACCTTTCGGAATAGGTCATGGGAAGCTTTTGTAGGATCGTTAAACTGTGAGGTTTGAATTTCGATTGTGGGATGAAGTTTTCGAGAACAGAAGAAGGTTTGTTGACTTTTTTTTTCTTCTAATCTTTTTTTTCTTTGACGATTTCAACACGTCCCCACCTGATTTATTAAATTTAGCATTGAGAGCAACTTTAATGGAGCTCTTAAACAGACCCATATTCTAATTCTAGGGGCTTAACCAAAAAAACTACTTCAATGGGGCTTCTATTTGGACTTCTATTTTAAGATATCTCTTAAATTGGGAGGATTCTATCCCCTCTTGAATTATAGCACAATTTTAGCCCCTACTGTTTACAAGTCAGCATGCAAAATTTTTTTACAAGTCAGCATGCAAATGAAAAAAATAAGAGCCCAATTTACATGTTGGGTTGGAGTTGCTTTGAGGGTTACAATTATAGGGTTTTATACAGGAGTAGCCGATAGAGAAAACATTTTGGCTCAGTTTTTTTCTAATATTAGCAGGTGGCAGCAGCAATTCTAAGACAAGACGCGGCTCCCATGCTGAAACGCATGTCCGGAATGTTACTGAATTGGCAGTTGATACTTGAGAAATCAATTTAGGCCCTGTTTGGATCTCTGGAATTGAATTTTTATAATAAACTATAGTTGTAGAACAAAAATCTATAGCATCCGTTAAGTAAAGTCTAGTCTTATATGTAAACTTTGAAAAGTTGTAGAATTTTAAATTCCAAGCTAAATAGGCTAATTTTTTAAGTAGAGTCTAATTCCTTCAAAATGAAGGGATCCAAACGGGCCCTTATAGTCTTCTTATCCCTTGTTTTTTTCTAGGACAGGAATTCATTTTTGCTATAGTTTGGAAAATTTAAACGCACGAGGTCTCTGCTGCTTCGTGCTTGGTCAGTTAGCTCGTGGCCAAGCATAAAAAAAAAAAAAAAAGTTAGCTCGTGGCCACCTGCCACCTGCCTCCTGCCTCCATTTGTATTTTTCTTTTTCTGTGTTATTCAGGCAAGTGGCCGCGTTCCATCGGGCCGGACAGACTCACTATTGGGGCTCCAAACACAAACCGTTAAGTCCCACTTTCTCCCATGATAATTCTCTATTTGACACTATCAAGACAAAGGATTCCTTTTTACCCTTTTTAAAGTTGGAATATTCAACACTAGTTGTATCTCGCATGACTAAGACCCTGTTTGCCCTGTTTGATCCCTTGTGAGGAGGAAACTTCTTTTCTTCTCAATTTACAAAATGTTTGATTTTTTTTTAGCACCAAGTTTGACCACTTATCTTATTTAAAAAAAATTTATAGAATATCATTTATTTTGACGTGGCTTGCTTTATTAATAAAAAAGAAATTTAAAATAATTTAAATTTTTCTATTTTTATATAAATTTTTTGAATAAGACGAATAGCTAAACCTAGGGTAGAAAAAGTCAAACGTCTTATAATTTGGGATGAAGGAACTATTTAGTAGATAGCAAAAAAATAACTCCTTAAAGCTACTATACCTAAATTACGGCTCATCTTTTTTTCTCTCTTTAGCTATATTAATGACTAGTAGCCTCTTGAATCAAACATGGTCAATTGGCTACTAAATAGTTTCTATAGTGACATTACTGAATAGCTCCTCTAACTAAACAAGATCTAATATAACACTGCCGTTACTTTTTAGGTCTAACAGTGTTAAACAATGTCGCCCTTTCGTATGACTTGATCAGTTGAGGTATATAATTATACGGTTAGAATTCAGTTTTTTTTTTCACTTTTCCAGATTACATCAATATGCTGCATGTGTTTCATTCTGTTTTTTTTTTTTTTGTTTCGTATCATCATAGCATAAAATAAATATGTACTAAGCATTAGCTTTTGACAAATATAAACACCATATATTGGATATATTTGCAGCACAACAATAATTTGTGAAACAGCTGAGCACCAGCAGGTGCGGCGCTGCGCCACCCTCCTTCACTGCCGTAGGAAAGTCACTGAATCCGCGTCCCCTCCACGGCCCCCTCGGCTGTTTCCATGCATGCACCTCGCCGGCGCCGCCGTCACCACGGCCGTGCCCATACAAGGCCTGCCAGATTGGACGAGACACACGAGAGAGGTAGCGGCGAGTGAGGGAGCACGATATCGGTTCGCCGCGTGATAAAATTGAGGCTGGGCCTCCCAAATACGGAGTACTTATGTAGGTCATTTTCTCAGTCGTCCTTTCTTTGTTTTCCTTTTCCTACGAACTATAGACCAGATTTCTCTGTCCTTTATTTCCAAGCTCCGATCCATTAATTGACGACCTGCGACAAGAAAAACACCTAATCGAAGCCGTCGCCGACCGGCAGGTCTCCGGTATTCTATTCCGATTTTCACAGCTAGCTAGCTGCGCCTAGCTTTGGGGCTTGCCTGGCCTGGGTGTGCCATCGATACTCTCCAGGAAAACGGGTGACAGCCTCATCCTTTTTTCTGCATCATAATGTATTGTAGTATATCCAAGTCTTGTAACTGACGTACGATTGGCTATCGGGCTGAAAGAGAGTGCGCATGCATGTATGCACGCATGTTAGCCTGTGCTCTTGCTGGCTGCCTTGGACAGAGCTAGTCTCCATGTCGCCCTCTAAAAAAAACACACAAGAAGAAGAAGAAGAAGAAGAAGAAGAAGAAGAAGAAGGTGAAGGACGAAATTAATAACACTGTCGACGACACGCCTCGACCTCGTGCAGAATCTATGCAGTTCCTGCTCTTACTAGGTACTACAGCCGTGGAAGTATCTGCTGTCCTACACGGCATTTCCGTGCGCCACAGACCACAGTGGCGGCGCCTAATCTTAACTAAAAAAAAAATGGCCACAGTGGCGCCCAATCTCTAAAAAAAAAAAACAGAGAGACCACAGTGGCGCCGCACGCAGGATAAAAACGTCGCAGACAGGTGAGTTAGAGGCAGCGGCATCTTTCATGTGCAGCGGCACGATTCTCTCTATCTCTCTCTATATTATATATAATTCGTGAGAGACGATAACGAGTGAGCTAGCCCTACCAGCAGGCCTCAGCTGGAACTGGATCATCATCAGGATAGGACGGAGAGGAGATGGAATTCTGCGCGCGGCAGCAGCTTTTCAATCTGCCGCCGCCTCCGAGTCCGACTCGGACCACCAAGCGACGGCGCGCGCGGCCGGCACCGTCGTCGGCGAGAGCGGCTCGGCCTCGGTCCCGACAGCCGCCGGCAGTTGGCCTCCTCCTCTGCTGGTCGTCACGTCCTGCTAGCCGCCTGGCACTGGCACGGCAGGTCACGGTCACCGCCCCCACGGCTACAACATCCACGAACGCGGCTCGTCCCTCTCAAGTCATCTGCTGCGGCCTCAACAACATCATCCGGGACACGAAACTGCCAAGGTGCATCATGCGTGCGTGCTATTTAGCTCCGATGGCTCTTCGGCCGGGTGCAGGCAGCTGGGTTTTTTTCACTTGCAGGCAGCTGGGTTTTTTCACTTCTTTAATAAAAAAATCCTGTCTGATATTTTTGCTTTATTTGGTGATCGATCTTTGGTGCGAAATTAAATACAGGGAGGGCAAGTTTTTCGAGTTGGAGATGACGGTCCGTGACAGCGACCTCGACATTTACGGGGTCGTGAACAATGCTGTATATGCTGGTTACATCGAAACAGGTCTGCTTCTTTGTGCTATACACCATCCAAACAGCCTACCCCAGAATTAATTAAGCACCTATATATAAGGATACAGTGTACTACGTAATTAACAGATTTTACGTGTGCTATACTGTCTCTCGTTATTCATTTCCAAAACCCTGATGGCCTGATCCGCACTCGTGGTGGTGCTGCAGGTCGTCAAGAGATGCTTGCAAACCTTGGCGTCTGCACGGGCTCGATCGTTCGCTCAGGCCGTTGCCTGGCGATCTCCGAGTTGAACATCAACTACTGCGCACCACTCAAGGTACATACATGCATAGGAGTAACTACTCCCTGAGAGTAAGAAATAATTTATTTTATTATTAAAGAGTTTTACACGTACGTTTTTGTTTCTTTTTGCGACCAATTTTTTTTTTGTTTTTATTACATGCTTTGTGTTGCATATGAATGAATGCTTATGTATTCCTTCAGCGTGATGCCAAGTTCGTCGTCATGGTGAGGGTTGTCCAGATCAAGGGTGTGCGGATGCTCATGGAACACTTGATCGCGACGCTGCCGGACCGCAAGGTACGTCGTCCTGGGCATGTATATACTTGGTGATCAATGACCACAGGCCACTAGCCACACATGCATGTACACGCCTCTCCTACTCTCGTTTCAGCTGAGGAGCATGATTATGCATATATATAATATGGGACAGCTCGTGCTAGAAGCGATGGCTACTGTCGTCTGCCTCAACGAAGAGTACCGTCCAACTCGCATGTTCCCGGAGATGGCGAAGCTGCTGCACTTCTTCTCGCATCCTAATTAATTAGGATCAACCATATATGGCAAGCTGCTTTCTGCTGATATATCTAGTTTGGAGTCGTTGCATTGTCTATTGTTGGCAGATTTCTATAGTATGTTAGAAAGACCATGCTTATTTGTGTGTGTGTTTTCTGTTTTGAGTTTATAATACTACTGTTCATGCTGAAAGATCATGCTAATTTATATGTGTTTCATATTTCTATTATCCCTTTACATTGTGGTACACAAGTACTCCATCCCAAATTACAAGTCATTTAATTTATCATTCTTGAAGGGTCAAACCATCTCAAGTTTAATTAACTTTAGATTTCAAGAGAGATGCAGACGAGGTTGACGTCAGAGCATGCATGAAGAGGAGACAATTCTCGATGCTACACTCTATCGACGCATGCAGAAGAGTGGAATCATGGAGAGGAGCGAGGCGATTAATTAGGCATTGGACGATAACGATAGATATTTTGAGATGTAGATAGAGATTATCTCACAAACAGGGACATAGACATCCGTGGGGCAGACGGGCCTCTAGCCCCCCTACAGCCGCTGAACCTATGGAGCCCCTGAAAATTATAAATACACCTTAAGCAGAGGCTGAAACTGTTTAAAGGTTGAAGAAGTCTCTAGATATTTTCATGGATCCGTCCCTGCTCACAAAGATTGTACATCATTCATCGACATCGAGGCCCAATGAAGTAGTGTCATGGTGAGTAACTGATACGATCTCTAAAGAATCGGATAGTTTGGACTGGAATCAGCAAGAACATCAACGAGGTAATTGGACAGATGTTGAGATGTACTCCCTTCGTTCCAAATTATAAGTCGCTTTAACTTTTTTTTATTTATCTATTTTATCATATTTCTAGATATATAGTAAAATAGATGTACCAAAATAGTCAAAGCGACTTATAGTTTAAAACGGATAAAGTAGTAGACAGACAGAGGACAGGAGTTGGCCTGGTGCTAGATCTCTTCGTATTGCTGGTATCCTGTCAGTCCATAAATTTGCCCATCCCCAGATGTACCTAGCCATCGGCCCATTATCTTGGCATCGGGTGCCCAGTCCATGGCGCTTCCTCCTCCTCGTCGCTGTGACAGATACGAATTCGTAAGTACTCGTATATATACGATACTAGTAGCTTGCATGAGCGGCATCCGGGCAGCGTTTTGTCATTGCCTAGAGCAATGATGGTAGTCTGTTGCCTGTATACTATACTACTGTACGTACCACCAGCGGCAAAGCAAGGTATTGTACCCACCTACTATATACCTAGTACCTGCTTCCTGCATCCTGCTAGTGCTAGGAGTATCCGCCTTCGCGGTCTCGATCTTTCATTTCCTGTGACCTGTGACGAGAGTGCCTGGTACTGGTGAGAAACGAAATCATTCCCGTTCTCTGCCGCACACGGAGAACAAACTACGATGCGTTCTCAGTCTGTACCACCAGCTCTGCCCTCTACAGTATCTCTGTGCGAAGGATGCGGCTGCATCCAAGCATGCAGCAGCAGCAGCAGCGCAGCAACGAAGCAGCCACATGCATCACTTTGTCGTCTCATACCCGTGCCTCCTCAATCCTCATGATGCTATCTACGCGTAACAGCAACTGCATTGGCAGTTTGGCACACACGCGTAGTACTCCACTCTTTTGGTCACCTAATAGTACTTGATTTCTATCTAGCCTTCCATACATATTCTAATGAGTTACTCACTTATTTTTAGAGTTATTTTAAATCTAAATTTTTAAATTTTGACCGAATTTCTAAAACAAAACATTAAAATTTATATTATCAAATTAATAATATTAGATTTATTATAGAATATATTTTCATAATATACTCAATTCTACCACTAAAAATTACGGAGCGGACCCGTCTATCCACCATGGTGAAGCCGCTGGCCATCTATACCTCTGTAACTCTTTTTGCGCCGACATGTGGGCCAGCCCGCGCCCATCGCCCACCTCGCCTCGTCCTACCCTTTGGTACCCAGTACCCACCCGACTCCCTCGGCCGTCCTCGGGGGAAAAAACACGACTCCACAATAGCCCCCGACGGCACCGCCGCCAAGCCCCTAGGCCGTCGCCGCGCCGCCGAGGGCACCGGATGCGGGGCGTGGGCCACGGTGTCCTCCTCCGCCCCGCCTCCTCCCGTGGCGACAAGCCCTTCTCTCCGCCGCCTCCTCCGCATCCCTGTGGCGGCGGCGGCGGCGGCGGGTGCACTAGCGTGGGCTCCGCCCTACTTGGCGGTAGCAACCTGGGCGCACCTCAGTCAAGCTCGTTGTCTAGCTGCAGCCTCGCACTTCGATGTCCTCGTGCTCATCCTCACATGCGCTGCTAGGGCCCTTCCGTCGCTCTCGGCCCTCACCCTCCTGCATCGGGGCTCACTGATTACGATTGCCGTGAGGGGGCTCCAAACACCTCGAGGTACGCCAGGCCTACGGAGCTCTTATCCTGATCTCTTAATGTCAGGTTCCTGCACTGTGCAGTCTTGCTTGAATTTCATTACTGTCTTGAAATTATATCACTGAGTTGGGATGAATAGGTAAAACTGATGTAAATAGTTATGAACCTGAACTCATCAATCAATAGATCTAGCAAAATAGGAGCGCTGCAAGACTTTGAATCCTTTAGTTTATTTTGTTTTATTGATATCTAACCATTACAGTCTCATTGCATTTACTTCCTGAAATGTTGGGTTGCGCTTATCTTGCATGTGTCTCATTATCTAAAATTTGGTCCTGTGCATATTGGAAGTTTGTACGATTGGATTAATGCGCAGCAGTTTAATTCTATGCATTGTATTTGGTACTATTTAGGTGGCTGTTATAGTGACTAGCAATCAATAATCTGTAGTCTGTAGTCTAAATGAATGGCTTACTAAAATGGTAGTAGAATAAATGATTTAGATTGTACTTTACTCTCTTCTTTCTGATATTTCTCTAGGTTATTGAGAATTCACTTCAGAGTTTGAAGGTCCCTAAAAGATTGTGAGCCTTCATTGGTTCTTAGGTAATTATGTACACACTTCCATGATATGTTGTTTAGCATTGTACTTCGCTGGTTCTCGAGCTCACTTAACCAATATGAGTTAGTAGATATGAACTTTCACTGCTCCCTAGGTCACTGAACTAATTTGTCAATAGTAGATTAGATTATTATTTATTATCTGGAATCATGTGAACAAGTGCATGATAGATTGTAGATAATTAGATACAATGGCGTGCTCTTGATAAGACCAATTCTTGATTTTTTGGTCTTCTTTGCATCTCTTCGTGCTCTCCATGGTGCTTCCTCCAGTATAGGATGCAGTAGGGCGCCACACAATGCAACTGGTATGCACCCATGGGCAAATATTTGTGTCTGTATTAGTTTTGTGGCTCCTTATGCTTTTTTTTGCTCAAGGAAAACTAATGCTGAAATCCATAACTCTGAATCACAAAAATAAGGAGATAGCTCAGATTCATGTTATGAGTTCATAGTTTCAGATTCATTAGCAGTTTTGTTCATAGTAAAGAGTCCTAAGCAATGTGCAAGTTCAGGCAGTGAACTCTGATGTTAAGAGTTCATAGGTTCAGGTTCGCATTTGTCTGGACATAGCTGATTGGATGATGCTAGCATATGATTACTTGATGGCTGCCGGAGTAGATGACAATATTGTGCTGAACAAGTATATCAAGGATATTGCATTAATCAAACCAGTAGATGATTAGTAGCAAGAGGCTATCCACAATTCAGGAGCTGAAAAATTGTATCCACATTCTTGCAACTTTGTCAGGTAACTTGTATTTGTTTATGTTACAACTGACAACTGAAACTTTCTCGATTGTGTTTAAAGTTCCACCTATAACCATGGATATGGCCTCAAGTCTGCTGTATACTGCAGGGCTACAGGCCATGCTCGTTCTCATCAGCCATCACCCTCCTAAAGAGTCTCTTGTTGCAGGAAGCTAGAGGTTCAGTTTTAGATCAAGGCCCTATAGCTGTTACTGTTACTGTGGTTTATCCTCTGTTGTATGTCCTGTCTGCATTCATCAAACTCGCTATGTATATTTAACGACTGGAAAGTTTAGTTGGGCCAGTCAGATAATCATGAAAATTATATTATTTGTTGTATAGTTGAGTGTTCAAAACATCAATAGTGTTTCCAGTTGATTATATAAAGTTTGTATAATTGAAACTTGACTGCATCCAACAAGGCTTTTGAATATAGATGGAGTATGCTGCTAACTTATGAAACTAGGAAATTAGGACTTTGAATGATGCAATGCAAGGCCTGTGCACCCTTACATTGACTGGTGCACAACATATCTAGCTTATGAAATTAGGTATTTTGGAAAACCTGATTTGCATGTGTTCTTTTTGCTTTGTGATTTTTCAGATCTCATAGCTGCAAGGCAATTCAACTAATATATCAAAGGATGAAAATAAATCATGTTCTTTCATTGATGGATTACCGCTGCAAATTTATTTGGCTTTGGATGTCTTATGAGATTGACGCCTTTATCACAACAATTTCAAATAGCATTTGTTATGTGGTGGATGTTCTTCCCGTTGCAACGCACGGGCATTTGCCTAGTTATATCATACATGTTGTTATTTTTTTATAAAATTAGTCAAAGTTAAAAAGATTTAACTAGAACGATTTCTAAAGGTCACTCTTAGAAACAAGATAGTATCATCTTAATTTTCGTGTTTAGAGCTGAAACACCATCTCTCCTAACCTTATTTATGACGGGACGAACCGCGTAACTGACATTATCCAAGTAGTACCTCTCTCTACTTAGCTGCCTGAGAGCGGTTGTCAAGGTGTACTCGGTTCGTCAGAGCAGACTGTATTTCCTGGTGAGAGCATTGGTGTCCAATTGGAGACGGAATCCTTCCAGTTTCTACTGCTGCACCTGCACTCCTCCAGTCCTCCTTCCCAAGCCTGATCAGAGATGCTTCCTGCTTTTGCTGTGCGTTGCCTGTTCGAGCGTCCCAGTTTTGACGTTAGGTTTCTTCTATTTACAGTGAAGAGTAAACACGCAAGCCGCTTGCCGTATCCAGGTCTTATTTAGATGGGAACATATTTAGTGCAAACCAACTTCCCGTAAAAACTCTTACAAATCACGTCAAAAAATTCATCTAAATTCACCCAAAAGATCATACATGTAGATGATATGATGATACATAATCTTGTAAAATATCTTGTCCAAACTTAAATTCGTTTGTGAGATATAAACTAAGTAAAAAATAACTAATTATACAGTTTAATTATAAATCACCCTAAATTCCAGGTTTTTTCATTATCTTTCCATCACATCAATTTTTATCCATATGCATGGAACATTAAATGTAAATAAAAAATAACTAATTGCACAGTTTAGTTATAAATCACGAGATGAATCTTTTGAGCCTAGTTAGTCCATGATTGGATAATATTTATCAATACAAACGAAAGTGCTACAGTAACAGAGTTGAAAAAATTTCTGTATCTAAACAAAGCAAAAACTGCTACCTGAGCTCGGAACGTAGTACAGTACAGATGAATGCCTCGAGTTCTCATGTACTACTAGCGTGGCTGCGTGGGCCGCTTGGCTACAGATGCATCAATGCATTGCATATGCATGGTTTTGCTCGGCCGCTTGGCTGTCTTTTCCGCAACCTTTGCAGAGCGGCCCAGTAATAAAGCCCGCACGGTGGCTAGGCAAAACCACGGGAGAATCCGTCAACGCGTACGCTGCATTGCTCCTCTACCGCTACAAACAGTATTCTTAAGAAAATGCTAGCAAGCGGCTTGAATACCATGTTATTTCTAATAAAAAGATCCAAAGACTTGGGTCTATTAGCCAAGGCTCTCTGCCTGTTTGGATGAGCTAATTTAGACTGCTTTTATTAGCCTCCTATTTATTAGCTCTATTTTTAGCTAGCTAAAAATTAGCTCTAGCCAATTCAAATAGATTAATCTGGTCGATGAGTCTTGACTTTTTGCTAAAAAAAATGCTATATTGTACCCATGGTGAAGGAAAGATACGGGACCTCTGCCTGCAATGAATGAAAAACCTAGAGACCAAACTTGAAAGCGTACCAAGTGCTCTTCCCCTGTGTGGGATCAAGAAATGATTGAGCCTATCTTCTTGGGTTACTTGCTAGCTAAATTTGCTTAAGAGAAGCATTAGGATATCTTCGTCTAGTAGGAGTTTCAATTTCTTTGAGGTCTTATTTGGCATGTCAGTATGCGTTGATGTGCCACCCTATTATTCACGATGGCATAGCCATGACGTGGCATGTCGCCACACTGTGCTGCTCTCCTCAACCTAGGCGTGGCACCAAGGCTTCTTAATCATGTCGTGTCGGCTTGATAGGTGTGACAATAGATTTGTGTGTCATCGCCGCCACTACTGAGGTATATCGGGAAGAAAGACCTTAAGGAAAAGGAAAAGATCATCAGGGAACAGGGATGAGAAAGAGAGAATCAACAATTGAGACTAAGCGGCGTGTAACACCCCAGGTGTTAATCGTGAGTTAGGCAATGAGTTTGGACCTAACCAAGCGATGTCAAATGATGAGAAAGAATTGAGGTGAATCTTCGAAAAAAAAAGAGAAAGAGAGAGGACACGATTTAAACTTTTGGGAGACAAAAGATAAAGCTTGTGTACTTTATGTTAAACATGCCTCTATCATGTGCATTACCTCAATATCAAGTTATCTTGATCATTGGAGAAGTTTCATGGAATTTGGAATTCAATTGTCACATGAAATGTGAAGTTACATCCTTGCTTGAACTGCTTTATTAAGTGAATGAGAGCATGGGATGTCAACCAAGTCTTGTAACCTTGCTCAAACAACTCTATTTGAGCTTAGGAATAAAAGTCATGAAGGGTTCATGTTGAGCAAATGTCAAGAAAATACCTAAATCGGCTTAAAACCCTAGTTTAAACCTTTTCATGATGCCACTTTGCTCAAAATGGAACCTGCTTTTCTGGTCATATTCTGGGGTTGGACCCTTAATAAGAGTTGAAGTTTAAGTTGTGTACAACAAAATTCCTTTTAGGGTCAAGTCATGATTCAGCCCCTAAGTGGGTCAAATAGAGGCCTTAAAAAGTGAATCAGCTGCAGATTTAGGGATTTACAAAAAAATTCTAAGTATGGAATTTGTGGCCATCTCGGTTGACATCTCGCGTTCTCATGATTTTGTTAAGCAACTTGAGTCGGTCCAAAAATAAAAGTTGGACTATATGTTTTGGAGAAGATCATGTGAAAAATTGGAATTTATTTGACCAAGTTTCGACCATCAATTTGGATGTTAGCTCCTGGCTGTCAACTCACTGACACTGTCAACTTAGGTACTGATTATCCACTAATCCGTCGCTCTAATGGCCCTGAGCCCTTAATGAAAGTTGGAGATGGATCAGAGGTTAACAAAAGTTGTTTAATGGACATAGTCTGGTTCTGTCTAGAAGAGCCCCAAAACCAGCCCACCATATCCCTTCCGAAGACGCTCGATGAAATGCCTCCAAGGGCAACACGTGCAGTCCACGCGCCCGCCAGGTGCGACGCCGCGCGTCTCGCCTTTGCCACGCCACCCCGAGCCTTGCAGCTTCGATGGAGAGGTGTCCAAGCGCCTTCTCGACCTCTCCCACCTGTCCCACCTCACTTCTCGCTCTCTCTCGCTCTCTGGCCGCGAGAACGGACGCGAACATGAACGCGTCCGCCATTGACGGCCGGGCCGAGCTCCATGGCTGCAGCCCCCTTGCTGCTCCATGCTTCCTCCGCTCAAGCCACCATCTCCACCCTCTCCGCCTCACCTTACCGCATCACCAGCACCCTTTTTTCCCGGTCCAAACTGCCACCGGAGCGCCGCCCCGCAGTGCGCCGCCGCCATGGACGCAAGGGCGGAGCTCCATAGCCAACGCCGTTCCTCCTCCTTTGCACCGCCTCGTCCTCAGCCGCGCACGCCTTTGCCTTCCTAACGTTGCACTGCACCTCCTGAATGCCTTGGCTGGCTGCCGTCGTCACCGAAGCGCCGTCGTCGCCGGTACAGTGGCCGCCGAGCCGGCTGTGCGCGCGGCCGGTCCTCCTCTGTACACCTCAGGCCGCGCCGAGCACCTCCTTGGGTATGCGCAGGCCCCCTGGAGCTGCGCCGCCTTCCCCTCTCCGCCGGCAAGCCGCCAACCGCCGGAATCGGCCAAGCCGTCGGCCTTCCCCTGCACTCTGTACGTATGAAGGAGCAGAGGGGCCTCGCGCAGCAATTTGAAGAACTTCAGGGGGTTTTATGCGAATCTCGTGACTCTAGTGAATAGTGGTAAACAGTGCCGTTTCTCTTTTTCTTTTTCAGATTATGTGCTGAACTTTGGAAAACCATAGTAATTCGTAGAAAAATCGTAAAATAGCAAATGAGGACTTTTTGGAATCCTTGTGACTTGATCTATGCACTGGTATTATAATATAACATGTTTTAGTTTAAAGTTTTCACGACATAATTAGATCTTTGCTAATCAGTGTTTAAGATTAGGAAAATCATAACTGCTGCTATAGTGCTCAAAATGATGTGAAAATTTTAAACTAGTACATTCCTGTGATTCTTGTTCTATTGTTAAAATTTCGTGAATTATGGAGCATGTATGACTGAGTTATTAAGATATCTTGCTTAATGCCTAGCAAGAAATTTTAATTAGTTTATAAATGAAATAAAAATGTAAAAATAGAAAATATGTGTCCTTTATCCTTGTATGATATTGTAATATCCTAGGAGTACTTAATATGGTCATGTGTTTACATAAAATGTTAAGTTTGAGATTTAAGTTACTCTCACATGATTAGTCGCAATTAGGATTTGTCTTTTTTCATAGTAATTAATTTATAAAACTTGAGCATGTGATACTTCTACAATAGTCATTATTTAATATTACCTTTCACCTATAAAAATATTAAGTCCAAATTATTTGTTTGAAATACCACCTAAAAATAATATATATGGCCTTTATATATAAGTTAAGGACATGCTTAAGTAGATGATGAGTAGATAGATGTTTTTCTATGTTTGATTTGAGCTGAGTATTGTATGATCATGTAATGGTGATTGGAGCTATATAAATAGCTCATACATGTGTGCTCTTGGAGAGGGATCAAAAGGGGAAACTTGTTTCGCTAGAATTCCAAAAATAACTGCATGTGTAGTTTCTGTTGTGGTGATCACTTCATAGTGATAATGATATTTTCTAAGATAGTATTGAATATCAAAGTTATAAATGACTTCGTTATCTAGCTTGTCCTAAAATTTCATGTTTTTAGGCTGCATAGTTTAAGAGAGATCGATTTTACAAAAAACCCTGTCAGAATCTGTCCAAGTCTGGACAGAATTGATTCTTCCTACTGTTTGACTTGGTTGATGTCTGATTTAGCTCTAGGTGACAATAGGAAAGTTGTAGACGATTTTCTAAGCTTTCCAGAAAGTCTAAGATCACCTTTATTGGATATTTAGAACTCTAGTTATGGTCAAAACAAGTGGCTACTATTCTGCAGTTTAGAATTTGTCTTGCTTAAGTTGATTGCTTCAACTTGAGGGTTAGTATGGCTAGCTTGAACAAAAGTGCCTTGATATTGCTTTGCTATCATAACTTGGTAGGTTATTTGATATTTAGTTAATTTTTATTTATGTAAGTGCTTGTGCCCAATCTATCGTGACCTTGTCTTGCTCATTTTCTTGTAATGCATTGTGTATTGCTCTTCTATGCATTCATGTCTTGCATTGTTGCATATCATCTAGGCACATTATATCATGACGTGAGAGTAAGGAACGTGGTGATGGAACCAACCAAAAGATGGGTAACGATGACCATGTCTAGAAGATAAAGATGATGGTTGATCATGTCCTGAAGATGAAATAGACTAACTGATATGTGCTTCAAACCCAGGCAAGCCCCGGAGCATTCTATTAACCTATTCTATTTTAAAATGCAAGTATTTACTCTCATTTGCTTTACTTTATATTTTACGTTTATAGGCATTGCGTGATACCGTTGTTGCATGAATCCCTTGTCCACCCAGATATACCTTTTTCATTCTACTAGTATGAGTAGATAGATTTAATGCTTAGCCATGCTTAGATGATTAGAAGACGGATGATTCCTGTCATCCGCAACCCGAGGTTGGTACTTGTGATGTCCTTAATCATATGGTGGTTAATAATTGGAGACCGGACGGAATTTGGTGTTTTCCGTCTGTGTCGATTAAGGACCGAGCCGTATTCTGGATCTAGGTGTGAGATTGAACGTACCTTCACATAACCGCCGAATAACTCGTTTCGACGGTGAAACTGGTTAGCTTATTCGAGGTAGTTCTTGAACCGCTGAATGCATTCTTTGGGGACGAAACGGAGGGGTAAGGGTACTGGTCAAGACCCCGCATGACTACGGGCTCACGGGCTGAACGGGCATGACTTGTGAGACGCTAGTACCATGAGCTTTGCACGGCGTGATCAAGCCTATCTTTTCGAATAGAGCGGCGGTGACTCGAGCGGTGCTTTGGTCCCGGCTTATGAGGGTGTGTGATACGGGCTTTATCTAGGCTGGTGTAATCGATTCGAATCGCCGTCTCTCCCGGATAGTGAGAAACTCATACCTTTTCGCAGAGACGTAGTTAAGAACTGATAACTAAATGTTGAGATTGGACGAATTATACATGATACCTCCATTAATAGAATTGTTTGGCATAGAGTCAAGAAAAAGAGTATAGTCAATGCAAAAATAGTTCTAAATAGCTAAAGTACATTTGGCTATTAACAAGTGAAATAAGGATCAAATTTAGTAAGCAGTTTTCGCAAAGCTTGCTAGCCGACAACCTCCCCTTCATATCTGTCATGTACCTTGGAGTCTTTATCTTTTCTGGTCGGGTAAGTCTTGCGGAGTACAATTGAGTACTCAGGGTTTTATCCCACCATGTTGCAGGTGAAGTGCTTGTTTGCAGATGTTGATAACTAAAAGCCGGTGGGCACGGCTACTCCATATATGTTTCTCACCTATACTTCATCGGAGGATGTCATCTAAAGCTAGCAATATCACTTCAGTTTTAATTTGGTAATTATTTCAAACTTGGTTCTTTTGTAATTGATTTGAAACTAAACTATTATTTATTATTTATAATCCTATTGGAATAACATTCCTGCTGTAAAACTCGAGTATGTGATATGTATTTGCTTAATCGAGTACGATCCCGGGTTGTAAAGTTGATTTACCGAGGTCATTCGTGACACTCGGCAGACTACCGGGTTTATATACGTGATGGTATGTGCGTGCCACCGTGATCAATAGGGACGTTCATACTTAATCGTGTATAAATTGGTCGGTTCTGTCACAGCTGGCATCAGAGCAAGATTAAGCATAATACTATCATATACATAGTTTGAAAATGAAGTCTTGTTTTTGAAAAGCCTAATTTTGCTATATGCAACTTGCTTCAAATCAATATTTCAAAACTATGCTAGCGACATCTCCAATTAAGCCCATATAAGGACTATCAGGTGGTTATGCTAACTCTGGGGGGTTTCATGTATTGCATGTGTGTGAATCAATGCCTCTACGCTCAGGTAAGAAGGTAAGTGTGAATGGTTATCTTGTCACCCGATGACCTAAGGGTGGTGGTGACCTCATATGAAAGTATATGTGTATACTTGTATATGCATATATAGAAGTATGCAGTATAAACTATCTCTTTTAAATTATGTAACGACGCACCTACGCCCAGGTAAGTGTGAGTTGGGAGAGCATGATCGGACAAACGCCGATCTAGGGGAGTGCTAGTGTGGTTACCGGAATATTTACATGTTACACACATGTTCATATGAAGGTACTTAATTGTGGGATGTGATGATGATTCGGGTAGTTTAGTGCTACATGTATGTATACTGAGGGGTATGCATATGTGGGGAGCATTTAAAGTTACCGCTTTCATTGCGTGGAGAGACATGTCATTTGGGATCGGGCTGCAATGAAATTTTCTCGCAGTACGTGCGCTAACTAAAACGGGTAGTAAATCGTTTAGGTACGATTCGATGAGAGCACGTAGGATTGCCACCGTTTAGTATCGATTAGAAATCCATTCTTTTCTAAGTTACGTGAGGAGGAATAGGACGAGCATGCATCATCATGATTATGCTTATGCATAAACATGCTCCTCTCATCTTTATTCTAATAATGATTTATTGGTTGTGATTGGTGTGATGTGCTAGTTCTCTTGTAGTTGTCTTATATTGAATAAATAACCTTGCTAGGTTATGTCTTGTGTTTGCTTTGCTTGTTTATATCAGAAAGTTAATTAGATAATAAGTTGCTAGTTAATAGGAGTTCTCTTATTGAAATGTTTTTGAACTTATGACCATGTTTGCTAGCCGTGGATGAAGTGATAAGCCCTTTTCATCCTGTTATACTTTATAGGAGTTCCTTGTAAATGCCCGGCGCTTTGTATCCAAATAGTGTTATGGTTAATTAACTCCTCGTATCCTCGACAAGCATAAAAGTGACGAAGAACCTTATCCTGAAATAAAGGCCAAGTTGCGACGATCTTATGGTTGCCTCCAAGTAGTTCTCTCTTTCTCGAGCTAGAATATGTGGCCGTTGACCATAGACACTTTGTCATAGACGTGGATGTTTAATCTCGTTGACCATTAGTTGATCGACCAAATGAGTGATGTTTATGCCAACACTAGCCTTTGCCCATGGATCATCCTTAAGCTTGACTGTAGGACCATAACCATGCTCTTTTGGATTTCAGAGCTGCTATCCCAATCGTAACCATCTCCTGAGATGTTTCCATGTCAAACCCCTTGTTTTAAGTCTGTGCCATATGAAACCATGACCAAATGCTTGATGGACCTCCCTATCACCTATCCTAAAGATACTTTGGTGCAAGGATTCATCCTAATCACTGCTTTGACTTCGTAATCTTTTTCTTAGTAGGTTATGTTGTTGCTCTATCTACTAAATCCTTGGTGATGTGTCAGTTGTGTTTCTAAAATCAAATGTATTTCTTCCCCAAACTCTCTCAAGTTTCAAAATGTTATCAGCCTATATTTGTCCATTTTTGCTTAATCTGTTTGATATTAGATGTGGTAAATGATTCAGTAAATCTTTTTGGAGAAATACTTGGAGCCAATGCGAGAGTCTTATACCAATTTATCTTCAGTGGCTAATCTATGTCTTTTATTTTATATCTCTTTATTTGAAAACACACCATTGCCAACTCTTAATTTGTGATTGTCGTTGTTCTCCAAACTCCACATATATGTTCATTGTTCATATATGACCCCGTTTATGCCATGCGGAGTTTCTCATTGGTTGTGTGTTCGGTGATGGTGTTATGATTATCGACTGACGGTGCCGCGACGAAACCGAGAGCCTCTTTGTGACCGCCGGCACACATGGCGCTGCCGGGCACGCTACCGGTATCGTGGTTGCTAGTCATGATCCATTACGGAATCGCACCAATGTGTCATTCCATCAAGAGCTTTTCCTTGATCATCTGTCAATTCCCTATCAAAAGATCTCTCTCGGTGCGCACACAATGGAGTTTCCTTCCGAGGTTGCAAAGAGGATTACCTTTGAAGAACAGTCACCGACATAAATATTAACAGATCGCAAGAGGTGGTAGACAAGACTCTGTTTGACTGTCTCCATGCATAATGTTAACCATTTGTTGAATAACTTATACCGTTCTTGTTGGATTAAAAAGGACACACTGCACTTAAAGTTGGATGAGTTACCCGTGAATAAGAATTGATGGAGATGTTATGTTCCTTCACAAATTGTTTATGCTCATATCTATCCGATAGGTTCTCAATATTGTGTATGATGATCATAGTAAGATTAACCTTCTCTAGTGTGACCCTTTTCTACTGACTTTGATGGCGATTGCATGTATCTATGATATCCACGATCACTTGCCACAAGAGCTGAAACCTTGGAGCTCTTTAGTGTTGAGAGACAACTGATTAGTTATCACCTTGAAAAGTTAACCTCCAGCTAGGTAATGACTCTTTGGCAGCTATGAAGGCTATATCTCACAAAACTATGTTAAGCAAAGAATTAGCAACCCAGCCGAAAATGTTGGTGCTCTTTTCGCAACCAAATCCTGCTGTGATCAAATCAAAACCATCTTGGACAATCATGTAAGTATTGCATAGTGTTTTGCTAATTGAGTAGCTGAGCTAGAAGCACACTATCGGCTGAAGATCACATCATGTTACACTAAAGTATTGATCTAGGAACTACCCAGGCTTATATTGGATGAATCACAAAGGATATTCAGAATCAGTTCCTTATCCTTGTATGATCAAGGTATTGTAAAAGGTCAACTCATGGAAGTATAATTAGAAACAGTTGAAAAGTGTCAAACAACATATTTGGATTATGTTGTTGAGTCGTTGTTGACATTTGGAAGGAAGCCCCAATGTCAAAAGTATTACAATAGATGAGCCTTATTAGTCTGTCTTTATGCAATAAAGGAATTTAAGAAAAGTCAAACTTGGATAGTCAAAATTATGGAATTAAGAGAAATTTTGGTTGTCCATAAGTTTTTGGATGTATTGTCTGGTGAATTATCAAAATTATAACTAGATCAAGGTATACGGTTTGTTATCAAGATTGTATCTTGTACTACAATGATAGTCTGAAGACCATATAGACTGCCCAAAATAAGTTAACCAAATTGTAAGACCTAGGGAAGAAAGAACCAATCCAACCTAGCTATCCTTTAGAAAGTACTGTCTCCAGATTTGTTGTTTTACCCCAAAGGTTGCATCCTGTTCAACCTAGATAACTATTATTGCTTGGATACGAGGGTTTTCTGAAATAAAAGTATCAGAAAGCACTGAGCAGGCCGAGTCAGCAATCTTTTTGTTACTTTCTAAACAGACTCATATAATACAGTATTACCATTAGAAAAAGATAACTGCACACATGGAATTTTATATAGCTTTCCATTAAATGGCATCTGAGTAAAAAAAATAGTCACAAATAGTATAGACAGCATCAGCTGGTCTATCAGCTCTCAGTCTTAGAAAATGTTTGTTCTATTTATGGTTTTGACCACGATGAAGCTTAAGCCTATGCTATATCTACCAGGGGAATGGATGTTCTAGAACTGTTAACATGTGCTCCGAACTACTGCTTCTCCAACATTCTGAAGATCAAATGTTTGAGACAATGTTGTTTTAGCTTTCTCCCGGAGTAGTACTACCAAAAAGTTTTTTTTTCCAGACAAATCTCACTACGAAGGGACAAGTACCAGAAGATTGTCTTTACAAAACTAGCCTCTCTGGTGTCTAAGGCTAAGTAGCCTAATACTATTGTTGGTGAACAAAAAAATGGATGACATGCTTCTCTTCCTTGCAAAATTTTCGTCCTGAATCTCGGGACGAGATTCTGTTAAGGGGGGAGGACTGTAACACCTCAGGTGTTAATCGTGAGTTAGGCAATGAGTTTGGACCTAACCAAGCGATGTCAAATGATGAGAAAGAATTGAGGTGAATCTTCGAAAAAAAAAGAGAAAGAGAGAGGACACGATTTAAACTTTTGGGAGACAAAAGATAAAGCTTGTGTACTTTATGTTAAACATGCCTCTATCATGTGCATTACCTCAATATCAAGTTATCTTGATCATTGGAGAAGTTTCATGGAATTTGGAATTCAATTGTCACATGAAATGTGAAGTTACATCCTTGCTTGAACTGCTTTATTAAGTGAATGAGAGCATGGGATGTCAACCAAGTCTTGTAACCTTGCTCAAACAACTCTATTTGAGCTTAGGAATAAAAGTCATGAAAGGTTCATGTTGAGCAAATGTCAAGAAAATACCTAAATCGGCTTAAAACCCTAGTTTAAACCTTTTCATGATGCCACTTTGCTCAAAATGGAACCTGCTTTTCTGGTCATATTCTGGGGTTGGACCCTTAATAAGAGTTGAAGTTTAAGTTGTGTACAACAAAATTCCTTTTAGGGTCAAGTCATGATTCAGCCCCTAAGTGGGTCAAATAGAGGCCTTAAAAGTGAATCAGCTGCAGATTTAGGGATTTACAAAAAAATTCTAAGTATGGAATTTGTGGCCATCTCGGTTGACATCTCGCGTTCTCATGATTTTGTTAAGCAACTTGAGTCGGTCCAAAAATAAAAGTTGGACTATATGTTTTGGAGAAGATCATGTGAAAAATTGGAATTTATTTGACCAAGTTTCGACCATCAATTTGGATGTTAGCTCCTGGCTGTCAACTCACTGACACTGTCAACTTAGGTACTGATTATCCACTAATCCGTCGCTCTAATGGCCCTGAGCCCTTAATGAAAGTTGGAGATGGATCAGAGGTTAACAAAAGTTGTTTAATGGACATAGTCTGGTTCTGTCTAGAAGAGCCCCAAAACCAGCCCACCATATCCCTTCCGAAGACGCTCGATGAAATGCCTCCAAGGGCAACACGTGCAGTCCACGCGCCCGCCAGGTGCGACGCCGCGCGTCTCGCCTTTGCCACGCCACCCCGAGCCTTGCAGCTTCGATGGAGAGGTGTCCAAGCGCCTTCTCGACCTCTCCCACCTGTCCCACCTCACTTCTCGCTCTCTCTCGCTCTCTGGCCGCGAGAACGGACGCGAACATGAACGCGTCCGCCATTGACGGCCGGGCCGAGCTCCATGGCTGCAGCCCCCCTTGCTGCTCCATGCTTCCTCCGCTCAAGCCACCATCTCCACCCTCTCCGCCTCACCTTACCGCATCACCAGCACCCTTTTTCCCGGTCCAAACTGCCACCGGAGCGCCGCCCCGCAGTGCGCCGCCGCCATGGACGCAAGGGCGGAGCTCCATAGCCAACGCCGTTCCTCCTCCTTTGCACCGCCTCGTCCTCAGCCGCGCACGCCTTTGCCTTCCTAACGTTGCACTGCACCTCCTGAATGCCTTGGCTGGCTGCCGTCGTCACCGAAGCGCCGTCGTCGCCGGTGCAGTGGCCGCCGAGCCGGCTGTGCGCGCGGCCGGTCCTCCTCTGTACACCTCAGGCCGCGCCGAGCACCTCCTTGGGTATGCGCAGGCCCCCTGGAGCTGCGCCGCCTTCCCCTCTCCGCCGGCAAGCCGCCAACCGCCGGAATCGGCCAAGCCGTCGGCCTTCCCCTGCACTCTGTACGTATGAAGGAGCAGAGGGGCCTCGCGCAGCAATTTGAAGAACTTCAGGGGGTTTTATGCGAATCTCGTGACTCTAGTGAATAGTGGTAAACAGTGCCGTTTCTCTTTTTTCTTTTTCAGATTATGTGCTGAACTTTGGAAAACCATAGTAATTCGTAGAAAAATCGTAAAATAGCAAATGAGGACTTTTTGGAATCCTTGTGACTTGATCTATGCACTGGTATTATAATATAACATGTTTTAGTTTAAAGTTTTCACGACATAATTAGATCTTTGCTAATCAGTGTTTAAGATTAGGAAAATCATAACTGCTGCTATAGTGCTCAAAATGATGTGAAAATTTTAAACTAGTACATTCCTGTGATTCTTGTTCTATTGTTAAAATTTCGTGAATTATGGAACATGTATGACTGAGTTATTAAGATATCTTGCTTAATGCCTAGCAAGAAATTTTAATTAGTTTATAAATGAAATAAAAATGTAAAAATAGAAAATATGTGTCCTTTATCCTTGTATGATATTGTAATATCCTAGGAGTACTTAATATGGTCATGTGTTTACATAAAATGTTAAGTTTGAGATTTAAGTTACTCTCACATGATTAGTCGCAATTAGGATTTGTCTTTTTCATAGTAATTAATTTATAAAACTTGAGCATGTGATACTTCTACAATAGTCATTATTTAATATTACCTTTCACCTATAAAAATATTAAGTCCAAATTATTTGTTTGAAATACCACCTAAAAAATAATATATATGGCCTTTATATATAAGTTAAGGACATGCTTAAGTAGATGATGAGTAGATAGATGTTTTTCTATGTTTGATTTGAGCTGAGTATTGTATGATCATGTAATGGTGATTGGAGCTATATAAATAGCTCATACATGTGTGCTCTTGGAGAGGGATCAAAAGGGGAAACTTGTTTCGCTAGAATTCCAAAAATAACTGCATGTGTAGTTTCTGTTGTGGTGATCACTTCATAGTGATAATGATATTTTCTAAGATAGTATTGAATATCAAAGTTATAAATGACTTCGTTATCTAGCTTGTCCTAAAATTTCATGTTTTTAGGCTGCATAGTTTAAGAGAGATCGATTTTACAAAAACCCTGTCAGAATCTGTCCAAGTCTGGACAGAATTGATTCTTCCTACTGTTTGACTTGGTTGATGTCTGATTTAGCTCTAGGTGACAATAGGAAAGTTGTAGACGATTTTCTAAGCTTTCCAGAAAGTCTAAGATCACCTTTATTGGATATTTAGAACTCTAGTTATGGTCAAAACAAGTGGCTACTATTCTGCAGTTTAGAATTTGTCTTGCTTAAGTTGATTGCTTCAACTTGAGGGTTAGTATGGCTAGCTTGAACAAAAGTGCCTTGATATTGCTTTTGCTATCATAACTTGGTAGGTTATTTGATATTTAGTTAATTTTTATTTATGTAAGTGCTTGTGCCCAATCTATCGTGACCTTGTCTTGCTCATTTTCTTGTAATGCATTGTGTATTGCTCTTCTATGCATTCATGTCTTGCATTGTTGCATATCATCTAGGCACATTATATCATGACGTGAGAGTAAGGAACGTGGTGATGGAACCAACCAAAAGATGGGTAACGATGACCATGTCTAGAAGATAAAGATGATGGTTGATCATGTCACGAAGATGAAATAGACTAAGCTGATATGTGCTTCAAACCCGGGCAAGCCCCGGAGCATTCTATTAACCTATTCTATTTTAAAATGCAAGTATTTACTCTCATTTGCTTTACTTTATATTTTACGTTTATAGGCATTGCGTGATACCGTTGTTGCATGAATCCCTTGTCCACCCGGATATACCTTTTTCATTCTACTAGTATGAGTAGATAGATTTAATGCTTAGCCATGCTTAGATGATTAGAAGATGGATGATTCTGTCATCCAACCCGAGGTTGGTACTTGTGATGTCCTTAATCATATGGTGGTTAATAATTGGAGACCGGACGGAATTTGGTGTTTTTTCCGTGCGTGTCGATTAAGGACCGAGCCGTATTACGGATCTAGGTGTGAGATTGAGCGTACCTTCACATAACCGCCGAATAACTCGTTTCGACGGTGAAACCGGGTTAGCTTATTCGAGGTAGTTCTTGAACCGCTGAATGCATTCTTTGGGGACGAACGGAGGGGGTAAAGGGCTTGGTCAAGACCCCCGCATGACTACGGGCTACGGCTGAACGGGCATGACTTGTGAGGCAAGTACCATGAGCTTTGCACAGCGTGATCAAGCCTATCTTTCGAATAGAGCGGCAAAGTGACTTCGAGCGGGCTTTGGTCCGGCTTGCGAGGGTGTGTGATACTGGGCTTTACCCGGTGGGTGTAATCGATTCGAATCGCCGTCTCTCCGGATAGTGAGAAACTCATACCTTTTTGAGACGTAGTTAAGAACCGATAACTAAATGTTGAGATTGGGACGAATTATACATGATACCTCCATTAATAGAATTGTTTGGCATAGAGTCAAGAAAAGAGTATAGTCAATGCAAAAATAGTTCTAAATAGCTAAAGTACATTTGGCTATTAACAAGTGAAATAAGGATCAAATTTAGTAAGCAGTTTTCGCAAAGCTTGCTAGCCGACAACCTCCCCTTCATATCTGTCATGTACCTTGGAGTCTTTATCTTTTCTGGTCGGGTAAGTCTTGCGGAGTACAATTGAGTACTCAGGGTTTTATCCCACCATGTTGCAGGTGAAGTGCTTGTTTGCAGATGTTGATAACTAAAAGCCGGTGGGCACGGCTACTCCATATATGTTTCTCACCTATACTTCATCGGAGGATGTCATCTAAAGCTAGCAATATCACTTCAGTTTTAATTTGGTAATTATTTCAAACTTGGTTCTTTTGTAATTGATTTGAAACTAAACTATTATTTATTATTTATAATCCTATTGGAATAACATTCCTGCTGTAAACTCTGAGTATGTGATATGTATTTGCTTAATCGAGTACGATCCTGGTTGTAAAGTTGATTTACCGAGGTCATTCGTGACACTCGGCAGACTACCGGGTTTATATACGTGATGGTATGTGCGTGCCACCGTGATCAACAGGGACGTTCATACTTAATCGTGTATAAATTGGTCGGTTCTGTCACACGGCGGTTGGATGCTTAGAGAATAGGGGACGCAGGGAGCCAGGGAGGGCACGATTAGCCACCTGGAAAGGCTAATGCCGAAGAAAGGAGCTGCGCGGGGAGCATGATGCGGCAAAGAAATCAACAACTAGGACGTAGTGAGTGAGGAGGCTAATTTTTCTCTTACATCAAATCAACCAGCTTATTTTATTAACTTAATTTATATGACCAACCGAACACCTTAGGGGGCGTTTGGATTGAGTGGGATAAGAAATGGGATAGCGAAAAGAAAATTAATGAGCGGCTAGGATTAAATAAGTGTAAAAATGAATGAAATTTAGGATGCAATGATACCTTTTTGGGAGGGGTTGGATAACCCTATCCCTATCCTTAACCCACCCAATCCAAACAACCCCTTAGGTAGTCAGGTGGGTGTTCCTGTTTCTGTATAGGAACGGTAGTGCGTGGTGCTTGTCGGGCGTCCAAGTCCCAACGGCGAGAGGAGACGGCAAAAGCGTCACAACGTACTGAAGTGATCACTGATGCAGTGCTCCTCCGGCCCGGCCCGGCCCCGCATGGCCCTTCGCGCAGTGCAGACCGCCAACCATGTCGTGTCCTCTAGTCATGTTGTGTCCATGTGAGCGGAGCGCGCGGGCAGGTCAGGAGCAGTCCACCGAGCGAGGCACCCCGCAAGCTCGATCCATCACAAGGAGGACGCCCATTAATGGCCAGGCTACATGCATCACTCCATCACAACCTGCCTCGTGCAGAGTCCTACTATATATACTACTCCGTACACATGCAGTACTACGAGACACTGACCAGGGAACTGTAGCTCTCCCTTGAATTTCTTACCGAAAAATACTCTGTATTGTATGGAATTTTTCTCCCATAAAAAAAACAAAATAAGTTGTTTCAGCTTCTGCTTCTATTTATAAGCACAAGTGAACATTCACTATGGCCTTGTTTAGATTTTAACTTTTTCACTCTCTCTCCATCACATCAAGTTTTTACCCCCATGCATAGAGCATTAAATGTAAGTAAAAAAATAACTAATTATACAGTTTAGTTGTAAATCACGAGGCGAATCTATTAAGCCTAGTTAGTCCACGATTGGACAATATTTGCCACATACAAATGAATCATGCTACAGTTGCAAAGTTAAAATTTTTCCATCTTTTTGCGCAATCTAAACGAGGTGAATGTTCACTTGTGCTTATAAGTAAAAGCAGAAGCTGAAATGGCTTATCACTACTATAGATTCGGTTATCAATGTCGGCAACACTTGTGCCGGTTTTAGAAGAACCGGCATTGATATCTCTTCGGTGCCGGTTTGTGCGCATCACCTTGTCGGTTTGTGGATGAAACCGCATCGAAGGTCTACATCTTTCGCCGGTTTGTAGATGAAACCGGCACTAATGTGGAGTTCAAACATCATTGCCGGCTCTAGCCAAGAACCGACATTGATACTGGGGTCATCGATGGCGGTTTTAGCCACAAAGCGCCACCGATGGGACTGCCAATGATCTGAGCCATCGGTGGCGGTTTTAGCCACAAACCCGCCACTTATGTGATCCGCTAAATACCGAATATTAAAAATAAAGCACAAAAAATGATGAATTTTGGAGAGATGATCAAAAGCGAATGTTGTAGAACTCATCAAGATCTATAACTTTTATTTTGGTCATTTTTCTTTTCCGACAAAGTGATAGTAACATTGTTCATAAATTTTACATCTCTCTTTTATACTTTAGGAAACTATGCGAGAGATATGTAAGATCTGTGAACAATATCACTATTACTTTATCGAATAAAAAAATAACCAAAATAAAAGTTTTAGATCTTGATAAGTTGCACAACTTTGTTATTCAAGACTTTTCCGGCTAAAATCATTTACACCTTCAAAATTGTGTTTAAAGTAGTTAATTGCTGAATTCAAATTTTGAGCTGATAAAACAAAGTCGCATGAAAAGATGACCAAAATAAAAGTTGTAGATCTTAAAAATTTCTAGAACTTTGTAGTTGAGAATCTTTTCATTTGAATTTATTTTCTCATGTAAAATTATGTTTGAATGTCTCAAATTTGAAATTTAAAATTTTTAAATGACCTTTTTTATGACCTTGATGGACAAAGGGCTAAAACAAAAATTGTAGATCTCAAAAAGTTATGAAACTTTATAGTTGACAATTTTTTGATTTTAAATCATCTTGTCAAAGAAAATCACGTTTGACTTTCTCAAATTTAAAATTTAAATTTTTTAAATGACCTTGGATGGAGAAATGGCCAACATGAAAGTTGTAGATCTCAAAAGTTATAAAACTTTGTCGTTGACAATTTTTTTATTTGAATTCATTTAGGGCCTCAAATACTCAATTTTTACTCAGTTTGGTATAATATGAGGAGACCCAAAATAAGCTATAGTCACAACCCGACATTTCAGTGCAGTGGTAGAGAGGAATGACGCGAGGGGAGGTTGCGAGGTTCGAATCTAGCAGGCCGCATTTGCATGAGCTGATGTGAAAAAATACGTGACTTAAAAAAGTAACAGCCCAGGTGGCTAGGAGGCCCTTGCTAGGTGAAAAATTATTTTTTGCTATTATTTTTTTTTTGCTATTTTTGGATTTAAAATCGTAATTTTTGAAAACCACATCACTTCGGGCGGTTCGGTTCTAGAACCGCCATCGATGGTCATCGGTGGCGGTTTGAAAGAACCGCCAGCGATGATCATCCCACATCTTCGCCGACTTGGGCGTGGGCGGTTCAAAATTCGCAACCGAAGGGGGTTTTGAACCGCCCGCCGATGTGTGTATCTAGAGTAGTGTATTTTGGCTTCTTTTTTATGGGAGAAAAATAATGTTGACTGATAAGAAGAAACCGGTTTATAGCAGAAGCGAACACTCACATATCACAGTCTCGTTGATTTTACTGTTAGAAAATCATGCTCACCTCACAATCACAGTTCCCAAGTAACCAGCTCTATAGGATAGAGAAAGTTATATATTTAGACATAATCGCAATTGATCTAAAATGGCTGGTGACGCTATCATGCTTTGGTCCTAAAATGCCTATCACATTACCGTCTGGCATTATGGCTAAGCTAAGCACTGGAAGAACCATCAGACTCCACTAGTCACACTATGGCATGCATGCCACCTGTGTGAGCAACTTCACAAAAACAAACCGGCCGGTCGAGTCACGCGTGCATGTATGGAAGAACCTGCCCAGCACCTACACAGTACACACTGCATTAATTGCTGGAGTAGAGAAAACTACTGTGCAGACCTAGCTAGGTTGGTGATAGGTTGCTAGGCGTTAGCTATACCAGGCCAACCCGTAGTATGTGCACTTTGGTACTACTAGTAGTGCATTTCCAGCGCAAGAATATAACAATTCTACGGACCGGCTCTCCACGGGGATTTCCACCTGCCGGGATGCTCAAATTGCAGTGGCCAAGTTGCCAGCAGGACACACGCTGGAGCCGTAGCAATGCAGCACGGTTCAATTCGAGCACTGGATCGTAGCTAGACACGGCCGAGCAAAAGTGAAACCGTTGATCGGAGTACTCGTTCCTTCCTGCTAGACCGTGGACCCCCGGCCGTCCACATTGTCATCTGGACTTTCGACTTTGGAGTTTCGACCACGGGCCATCGTCGTCGAGAAACAACAAAACCGCCAGAATTTGCTGAATTCTACTATGTTTGTCCCTAGAAAGATGCAAATTCTAGTTTTGAAAAAAGAAAGAAAGATGCAAATTCTATCTCACGCCTATACCTCTAAAGTTTGACTCACTCAACTAGAAATATTATACATATTTATGGCTATAAATAGTTATATATTATAAAATATATACTAAGCAAACCTGATACATTAAGCTAAATTGAAATATCGTTTAAATTAATACTATAATCACATCCTTTCAGATCTACAGTTTCCTCATCCATAAAAGAATCACTTCTCTCCTATAAAGTTTAAGACGATTTTAGATAACAACATTCTTGTACGACCAACTATATCTTTGTATTGGTAAATTGCCACTATTGTGATTTGTTATTTATCTTTGTATCATAACATATCAAAATTTTTGTGGTGTCGTCTAGCTATAGAAGCAATTGTTGATTGTCTCTGTACCAACAAAGATTAGATTCTCAATATGTTTGTGGTTTTGTCTAATAGTTTTTCTCAGAATAAAAACTACAAATTAAACCTACATAAGTAAATTGCAACAAACTAAACATATAATTTTAATATAAAATATATGCAATAACCATCGCCTGAATAGACATATAAATTTTAGCAAATCCCTAAAAGAACATAAAATGTCTCATTCCAAATTGTTTTTAGAACAAATGACACAAAATGTAATTGCAATGAACTCGACATATTTGATAACATCGGCAGATAAGTACAATCAAATTTTTCATCATGCTATAAATATTCTTTTTATGAACTTGATTAAGTATTAAGAATTGGCTAGAGATCGATCTGGAATTACTACTGTAGCCTTGGCTTCTCCGGACGGAGGTACTGTACCAGTACTACTCTACCCGGGAACAAATGGAATGACTCGCGTGGAGTGCAGTCCACTACTATAGTACCTGTACTGTCGAAGACAGGCAGACGTACGTATGAAACAGTGAGCAACCATGACTGTACAGTACGAGTACGAGTACACAACGGGCGACTGGACGGCGATGATGAGAGATGACAAAGACTCGACGGCTGACAGGGACGCGGAGCGCTCGTCCAATCAGGATCTGACGGCCGCGACGGCACCGCCTCCACGTCACGCGTGCGGCGCGCCCCACTCCGGCGCGCGGCCCCGCCCCCGCGCTTTATTCCGGCCCCACCACGTCCCGTCCGTCCCGGCGACTCCCCCACCCCACCCGACGACGGCCGTGGCCAGCGTCCAGCGCCCACCTGGCGCGGCCCCGGGCCCGGTCGTCACGCCCACCTCCCACGGACGCGCGCAGCCGTGCGTGGCCGTGGCCCAACCGTTTCGCCCGCGCGATCCGCCTCGGGCCGCGCGCCCCGCCAGCTTCCCCAGAATCCCCAGATACGGCAGGCGGGCAGGCGCGGGCGGGCGGGCCCACGAGCGAGCGTCAGAACGCTGCACGCACGGTAAACCACGCGCTAATCACTCCGTGTCAAGGAATAATTTCGCTAGATAATGACCGTCCCCACCTGCCAAATTCCGTCCACCGGTGTGGTAGGAAATGGAACCTGGAAGGACACAGAGCGAGAAAGCCCCAGAAAGGAGGGGGCGCCACGTGGACGCCGGCGGTGGGCCGCGGCTCTAACCGCCTGCCTCCAAACGTGGAGGGCGAGTGCTGCAAAACCGTGTGCCGTTTCACGGTGAAAGGATGGCCGCCAGTATTTTCCCTGCAAATTATCAGAGCACAATGGTCGTCGTCGTACACGAATACTGCTAGTGGTAGTATTATTGTGTATACAGTATACTGCCACACCGTATTCGTGTCTGGTCTACGTACGCAATCAATGCGTACAGGAAACCAAGCGACCGTGATCCGGACCCACTTGCAGAGGGAGACAGAGCAGGTAGCGGCTGCAATGGACACACAGGGGGGGGCACGGCACGAGGAGCTGTTCATACCAGCAGTGGAAGGAACGGCGCGGCATGCAGGTGGCTGCTGCCAAGCCAGAAGGCAAAAGAGAGAAAAAGGCAGCAGCAGAACAAAACAAAGTTGCAGTAGTGGTACTAGGCGCTGCCTGCCGGTGTGGCTTTCAACACTGCCGTATGCTGCTTCTGTCTGTGCTCCTCATCAGTGGAAAAGCGAGCAGCTGCTTGCTCCTCTTCGGCTACTACTCCTACTACTGCACTGCTGGTACAATCCATGGAGCTTTTTTGGCTTGCTTCTGCTGATGCTGGCGTAGTAGTAGTAGCGTGCAATGCAGCGTACAGTATGCCATGGATATTCATTCGACTAGTAGTAAGCATGGACTCTGGCGAGGATACTCCTACTGAGAATGCAACAGAAAGCTATGGTTAAGCTACTACCTCTTTCTTTCCCCATTGCTGATTTGTTTCGATGATGCTGCTGCTGCATTTGGGATCAACAGGCCAAGTTGCTCATACCATATAATCTACATATATGTTCCATTTAACCAGTCGCTTCAAACAGGAAACGAAATTAACAGCAACGACACAGAACATTGTACTCACAAACCAATGGAATAGAAAAACGATGAGCAAGCTACCATTGTAACCTACAAAAGATGCTTCTTTTCTTCACCTCCATTTTTCTGATTATTTTTACCTTTCAGTTTTGATGGATTTATCTCCCAGATGATGCTCACCACGAATCATCTCCAGCAACTGAATCATCATCCAGAATGATGATGGCGCTAATCTGACTGCTTCAGCTTCAAGCACCGGGATTGAAGAAGTGGGGATCTGACACGGCAGAGAGCTCCACCTCCTCGGACGGCGGCGCCACGTTCAGATCGATCATGCAGGGGCTGTTGATCGGGGACGGAGTGGCGGCGGCTGATGTGGTGGAAGCGGCGGCGGTGCCGGCAAGCGACGCCGCGGCCGCGGCGCCGCACACATGGGACCGCTTGTGCCCCCCGAGAGCCTGCCCCGAGGAGAACACGCGGTAGCAGCAGGGGGGCACTCGCGCGGCTGCTGCTTTGCATCCACGTCCTCGCCCTCGTCACGGTGCTCCGGCAATGGCGGCAGCGGCGGCTGGGGCTGCGGGGAGGAGCCGGGGCCACGGGAGGCGCGCAGCAGCCGCCCCTGCCGCCGCGCACGTTGCTGGCGCGGTGGCCGCCAAGCGCCTGGTACGAGCGGAACACCTTCTTGCACGCGACGCACTGGAACTGCGTCCGCTTCTCCACCGGCGCGGGCGTCGGGGCCCGCGGGAGCGGCGCGGGGGGCGCGTACCCGTCGTCGCTCCCGTCGTCGGAGTCGTCGTCGTCCTCGCCGAGCACAGCCGACGGCCAGGAGTCGCGGGAGAGCATCATGAGGGATAGCGCCACGTCCTCCGGGGTTGAGACCTCCGACAGCGAGCTCGCCGGTTCGGGCTCGCCCCAGATGGCGGCGGCGTTCACGCGCTTGGCGTGCGGCGGGGTGGACTCGGCCTCGCTCTCGCGATCCGGAGAAGGCGGCATCGGCCACGCGGAGGCTGCGCTTCGGATTCTCCCGGAGCCCGTAGGTGGAGGAAGCGGGCGTCTTGAAGCCGACGTCCTCATCGGCGGCGGCGAAGGAGGTCGAAGCGGAGGACGCCGATGAGATCTGCTGCTCGCCGCCGCTGCCGCCGCAGCAGAAGCAGCAGCCGCCGCCGCCGCCGCTGCCGCGGCCTGAGCTGTGGCGATGGAATGGGAGCGCATGTGCCCCGCGAGGGCGCGGGGACTGGCGAAGCGGCGGGAGCAGAGCTTGCATGTGTTCTTCGCCATGGCGAGAGGAGAGCTTGCGGCGCCTTTCGGAGCTCGGTGAGCTCTCTCTCGGCAGGCAGGAGCAAAAATGGTGAGGGGAGAGAGCGTGAGCGAGCGAGAGAGCTGCGGGGGAAGTTAGAATATAGCGGAGCGGAGCGGAACAGCCAGCTTCTCTCTCCTATTTATTTTTTTCTTTTCATTCAGGAATTTCCCTTTCATTTCTTTACATTTATTTTTTTCTTTCCTCGTTGACACCTTCAATCGCGGTGAGAGCGTTGAGCTTGCAATTGGCTCATGCAAATCGAAGCAGAGATATTTTTGCTGCTTTGACGGCTTGAATTGCTTCCAGGTTTTTAGGACCCATCTATCTGCTCCTGTGTTGTTATGGAATTATCACAATTCATGAGGCCTTGTTCGGTTCGTGAGAAAGTTTCTTTCACGCACCGTAAAGATTTTCGTTTGTATTTGGCAAATATTGTCCAATCGTGACCCAACTAGGCTCAAAAGATTCGTCACGTGATTTACAACTAAACCATATAATTAGTTATTTTTTTACTAATATTTACCGCTCCATATATGCGGGTAGAAATTGATGTGATGGGAAAGTTGCTGAAAGTTGCATGAAAGTTGCAACTTTCAGCTCAACTAAACAAGGCCTCACAACTAATAATGCCTTATATTTGCACCAAAGATGCTAGACCATATATATGTATAGGTGCTAGACAAAATTAGTTTTGATCCTCTACCAAACAATCATGAATGCAATTTGCGGTTTTGCTTGCGCCGATGATTTCCATATTAAATGGATGCCAGATAGTGAAATCTCTCTCTCTATCTCTCCCTCTAGTGTTTAGGATGCACAGCTAAATTAAGCGATTCTTTTATGCATTGACCTCTCACAGTAGTGAATATGATTTTTCCCATCGCTTCTATAAATTATGCCAACATTTTGTCCTTTATTTAAATACACATTTGTATGATTGCATTGATACGTGATTCCATATAACCAATTTAGATAGCCATAAGCTTATTGTTTAGAAGAAAAATTTAATAAATTCAAGTGTTCAAGCTATTAAAAATCATAAAAGATAAAGAAGTTGTAATATATAAGGTTCATTTTTAATACAGGCTAAAACCGCACACCTAACATACTCACCACTCATGATACCTATGTGCTCATTGGATTGGATCCCTTGTAGTAATCGAGAGCACTAAGGATGCACCAAAAATCAGTCGAAAATGTTTAGGCCTCGAATAATTACTAGATATCTAAGTATGTTATAGCTCCTTTTGAAGCGTAGGGAATTCATAGGAAGCATATAGGAATATCATAGGAATTAGTTTAATTCTACAAGAAAATCGTAAGAACTGAAAAAAAAATATGGTACTCCAAACAAGTACTAAGCTATAGGAATAGGAAAAATGTATCATCCGTGTGCCCTTGCAATTGAAATCCTATGTGGATCTATAATGCAATAAAGCTAGCGTGTGGGTGGTTAGGAAAAAAATACATTGACCCCTCATAAGAACCTAGGGTTCAATCATTTATTCAGAAAGGTCCTAATAAGAAAATTTTCTAAATAAATTAAATCTTTTAAAAATTTTTGATTCCTACTACATCACAGAGGAGTCCTTAGGCGCATACGCCAAAATCCAGTGAAAACCCTGTGTCCAGTCCATGGCCCAACCCCTGTGTCCAGTCTGTGACCCAACCGTATTTTGTTTGGTGTGAATGAACGCATCCCCTCGCTTGTAACTCATGCGCACGGAAAAACCGTGCACGCAAAGGGTTTTCCAAATGTACTATGGCGTCACGTGGGGCATACATGTCTGCTCTACAAATCGATGGGCGGACCCGTTGTATTGGGGCACAACCATACATGGAGGTAATTGATAGCTTCTTGTGATCATAGTCACTAACATAGTCCAGCGAAAAAGAACCCACGAGTTTTCTTTGTTGGATCATAGTCATGGACAAGAACCAATACCTTTTCTTTGTTTCATGCCTTCCCACTCCCAAACATACACATAAAAAGTTTAGGATAGCTCGATTGGCTAAGGCGCCAAGTTCAGACCCTAAAAACTTTATAGATGGCTAAGGAGTCAATGGACCCTATAATGTAAAAATAAAATGAAAAAGAAAATATTGTCGTAAGCTCTTTCTATTGTTATAGACTCCCGAATTCCTTAATTTTCTTGTTTCAACCAGTTTGATTTGACTAAGTTGTACATCCTTCGTTCCAAATTATAGGTCATTTTGTTTTTTTTAAGTGCAGTGCTTTATCTAGACATCTAGATATAACACTATGCTTTGATATATATATATATATATATATATATATATATATATATATATATATATATATATATATATATATAGTAAAAACTAGTATATATGTAGGGCGGAATAGTTAAATCCGCCGATATTAGTCATGTACCCATTTCAATAGAGAATGTTGAGGTAGGGCCGGGAATGAAGGACAGGGAGGAATAAGTCAAAAGAAGATAATCAAAGTGTGGCAAATACAGCAGTTGGGTTGTAAGAATGTGAGTACATTTCAGTACCCATTTTCGTGGAAAATCAAAAGCAGTACGTGTTACTACTAGCTAGCTAGTATACATTCATATCCTCAACAAATGGAAGCATTGCTAGCTAATACTACGGGACGCGGAGATTGTTACTAGTACACTGCATCGATCGAGCGACAGTTTTCACTTCACCGACCGGGGGGAGTGCTTTGCTCTCGTTTTTTTTTCCCCACATTAGCAGCGACCAGCGAGCGACAACTGCGGTGCGGCCGTACGGTGGCAATGCAACCCCTTTGGTGCGCTCGACCTGAAGCGAAACCGCCATGTCTAGCTAGGCACAGTTTTCACCCGCCCTGGTCGTAGAGTGGGCCGGTGACACATGATCCATCACCGCGCGGATTGATTAGTGGCGAGCCTGACGATGAGCGGACAAATCCACATGATTACCCCACCAAGTACGAACCGCCCGGCCCACCACCTGCTGTAGGCTGTTGGGCGCTGCGTGCTGCGCCGGCGGCGAGCCATGCATGCGTGCGTCCGTTCCATTCGAGCAGAGTACTATAGCTAGCTTTGGTGCCTGCAGCTTCAGCGCTGCACGGTCAAGAACGCTGATGCCTCCTGCATGCTATACACTACTATCTATCACTGCTTCAGTGCTTCTCAGCGTAGTGCGGGGCCTGGAATTAATTAATAGTCAAGTACCCAATAAATTCGGCTACCGCTCGCGGCACATTCGTTTCAGTTTCGCTGCGGCCTTGTTTAGATACACCCAACTTTCCCTCCAACTTCCAAGTTTTTTCCACTCTCTCTCCATCACATCAATTGTTTCCCGCATGTAAATAGTATTAAATATAAATAAAAAAATAACTAATTACATAGTTTTGTTGTAAATCACGAGGCCGAATCTTTTTGAGCCTAGTTGGGCCCACGATTGGACAATATTTACCACAAACAAACGAAGTCTTCTACAGGACTTTACAATCTCTCTCCTCTCATAAATTTGTTGCCGCATATAAAGAGTATTAAATATAAATAAAATAAATAAATAATTACACAGTTTTGTTGTAAATCACGAGACGAATCTTTTGAACCTAGTTGGGCCACGATTGGACAATATTTACCAAATAAAAACGAAGTGCTACAGGAAACGGCCAAAATACTCACGTGTATCTAAACGAGGTAGTCAAAGCCAAGTGGTGGCCTGGCTGCATTGGCCTGTGCTGCGGAGGCAGCTCAGGGGTGGGATATCAGCTCACTGTTTCTTGAGCGATGCACATTAATGCAGGGTTCAGCTTCAGCACCCAAATTTCTCTTTTCTGATCTTCCCTTCCATTCCAGCTCGATAGCTAGTGCTCTTTTTACTGCAGTCCAGTGAGTAACACCAGCACAGCGCTGCAACAGCCATACGCACTGGTACTCCAGCGCCCAGAATGACAGGATGGCATGCAGCGGTACACCGCAACGGCCAGGATCCGTGGCAGCTGGACTCGGTACAGTACAGCAGCACAGATGCGTGGTGTCCGTCCGTCGGCTACGCAGGTGGTTGCCGTCCAGTGGACAAACAAACACCCGCACCCAAACGGGACGCATGCGGCGCGACTAGCTGCTGGCCGTGCGCCCGCCGCCGCCGTCTTCCGGCCGCGCCCGCGCGCGCTTACGTCGTGCGTGTGGACTGGAGTAGTTTAGTGGACGAATGAATGCACGGCTGGACCTGAATGGACTTGCTAAGCAGTTAAATGCTTTGCTGACCCAAACTGCTAGTAGTACCTACTCCTACTTAATTAATAAGTAAATCTCTGGCTTCTCTAAATTTTGGAAGGTACTAATCGCTGTTATGGGAGGCTAGGCTGCGCCTGTTTAATTAGTGTTTACGTATAACGTGATGCATGGGGAGGTTGCTTCTGCAGTTGCAGAATTTTGCAGGAGATTTTCAACTTGTCAGATCACCAGAGGTTGTTTGCTGCTTAAGGTTACGCTAGATTTTATAGCTCTCGTGCACAACAGTACCCAATGAGGCATTATACTGACTTCAACAATCACTACTACAGCAATTTTTATGGAGACGGTCAAAACTGCTTTTCCGAGACGGTTTTTTCGTCCGCCTCTCAACCAAGGTCACGGTAAATCATTGATTTACCGAGGCGGATCACATGCCCGCCGCTGTTAATAAAATAAAAAAAAAAAAGGACGAGCCCGCCCACGAGCCCATCCAGGCCCGAGTCGAGCCCATCCACCCCATTGCCAGCGTCGCCGCTAGAGGCACGGCCCGCCCGCCGCCAAGCATCGAAGAAGGTGAGGCCGCCCGCCGAGCCCATCCAGCGGCGGGGGCACTCGATCCGCCATCGCCTCGATGGTCGCCATCCCCGGAGTCTCGCTCCGCCTGGAAAGAGAGAGAGGAGGAGAGAGGTATTGATGAAGAGAGAAAGGGTGTGAGATCCATGCACACCACGATTTCGCCGGATCTTGGCGGCCTTCACTCCAAGCTGGCCGGATCCGGCTAGATCCAGGCGCCCATGGCGGTGCGGATCACGGGTGTTGCGAGGGGAGGGGGCACGCTGAGAGGGAGCGCGCCGCTGGGAGTGGGGGAGCCGAGGGAGCGCGCCCAGTGGGGAGCGAGGGAGCGCGGCCGAGTGGGGGGAGCCGAGGGAGTGCCAGCGCGCCGCCGGCTGCCCCAGGGGTCGCGCCCCAGCGGCTCTTTACCCTTGCGGCGACGAAGCCGCCGCTGCGGGCCGCTGCCGCGAGCCACACACACCGCCTCCGCCCGCCCACCCAAGTCGTGGAGAGACGGTGGGAGAGAGGGTGGGGGATGAGGGGTGCGGTGGATGGGTGAGAGGGAGAGAGTGGATGGGGTGCGGTGGATGAGGGAGAGGATGGGAGAGAGAGTGCACGGAGAGAATGAAACCCTAACTCTCGCTTATATACTCCAAGAGTGATATTGGGCCTAATGGGCTGTATGGGCTTCGAGCTGGGCTAGTATTTTCTAAGATGGGCCTTATAACGTGCCTGCCTCGGTAAATATATTTACCGAGACGGTTGCGTTAAGATGACCGCCTCGGTTAATTTCGATTACCTGAGGCGGGCATTTTAATATGTCCGCCTCGATTAATCGATTTTGCGAGGCGGTTATTTGTAACCGCCTCGGTTAATGAAAAATAACCGTCTCGGTTAATCGTAGGCATTAACCGAGGCGGTTATAATTTCTGCCCGCCTCCGAATCACCCTGGGCAAAAATAACCGAGAACCGAGAACCGAACCGAAATAACCGGAACCGAAACCGAAAGAACCGAAACCGAAAATGTCGGTTCCTTATTCGGTTCCCACATCTCAGGAACCGAAATTTACACGGTTAATTCGGTTCCTGGGCTCGGTTAACCGAAATAACCGAAATAGCCCACTAAAGGCCCAGCCCAATAGTCCTAAGTATATATACAATCTCTCAAACCCTAATCAACTTCACTCCACCCCACTCCTCCCTCCCGGCCGCCCCATCCCACCAGGCCGCCACTCCCTGAGTCCCTGTCTCCCTCACCGGCTCACCGCACGCCCTCCTCCTTCCCTCCCGCTCCCGGCCCCATCCTCTTTCGGCTGCTCGCTTTGCTCCTTCCCTCACCGCCACGGCGCACGCCTTCCTCCTTCCCTCCCAGCCACATCCCTGCTCCTTCCGCACGGCCATCGAGAGTTCGGTGGTGGCGGCCGACTCTTTGGGCGCCGGATCGAAGCAGAGAGCGGGGGCGGCGGCGGCGGCCGACCACACCAGCGCACCCGGCCGGCGGTCAGCGGATCCAAGCAAGAGAGCGGCGGGTGTGCCGTGAAGGCGGTCGCCGGTCGGCCCCGCTTGCTCGACGGGCGCCGGTGGCTCGCCACGCTGCCGCTTCGCCCCGCCGCGCCTTTGCTGGAGTACTCCTTGTGACAGAACCGCCCGGTTCACATAAGATTAAGTGTGACCGCCCCGATTAACAACGTTGACACGTACACACCGCTTCTCATGTGAACCCGGTAGTCTGCCGAGTGTCACGAATGACCTCGGTAAATCAACTTTACAAACCAGAATCGTACTCGATTAAGCAAATACATATCACATACGTAGAGTTCGCAGCAGAGAAGTTATTACAATAGGATAAAGAATAAGGAATAAAAGTTTAGTTTCAAATCACTTTACAACAAAACCAAGTTTGAAATGATTACCAAATCAAAAACTTGAGTGATATTGCTAGCTTATGACATCCTCCGTTGAAGTAAAGAGAAGAAGCATTATATGGAGTAGTCGTGCCCAGCGGCTTTTAATTAACATCCGCAAACAAGCAATTCTCCTGCAACATGGTGGGATAAAACCCTGAGTACTCAATTGTACTCCATAAGACTTACCCGTCGGGGAGAAGAAATAAAAGACTCCAAGGATAATGATAGGCCATGTGTGGAGTTTAATGGCTAGCATCATTTGCAGAAAAGCATACTCATGTAATCCTTATTTTTAAGTTTTATTAGCAAGATTAATATTGAGCTATTCAAAACTACATTAGCACCTTTCTATGTCATGTCAATTTGATCATAGCAACCATTACTTATAGCTGGGATACCAATCGTAATCCTTCCATCATCATCCAATGTTCCATTTCTTACTACGCCTCTGCGGTCGGGTATGAGTTTCTCACTATCCGGGAGAGACGGGCGATTCGAATCGATTACACCGGTGGGTAAAGCCCGTATCACACACTCTTGCAAGCCGGCCAAAGCTTGCTCGAGTCACTGTTCACTCTATTCGAAAGATGGAATTGAATCCGGTTGCAAAGCTCATGGTACAAAGCTCATGGTACTGCGTCTCACAAGTCATGCCCGTTCAGCCCGTAGCCCGTAGTCATGCGGGGTCTTGACCAGTACCCCTTTCCCCTCCCGTTCGTCCCGGCAATGCGTTCGGCGGTTCAAGAACCATCTCGAATAGGCTAGTCGGGTTTCACCGTCGAAACGAGTTATTCGGCGGTTATGTGAAGGTACGTTCAATCTCACACCTAGATACGAATACGGCTCGGTCCTTAATCGACACGCACGGAAATACCAAATTCGTCCGGTCTCCAATTATTAACCATCATATGATTCGGGGATAGCATATATATATATATATCCCGTAGTGAGTAAGTAACCATCCTACATCTCGCGGGGGAGGAAATCACCCGACTTCTACCGGTCTAAGCATGGCTAAGCATTTAAGGAGAACGCGTCCTACACATACTAGTTGGATTGTATCCGGAAATAGTCGTAGTTCAAGGTAATCATGCAACAAGCGGTTTCATCCAACTCCTATTTACGTAATGCACAATACACTAGACTTACGGTGTAATAAAGTAATTGTAAAACAGAGAGTGGGTTATGCTCCGGGGCTTGCCTGTGTTGCAGGGAAGGTTAGCGGTTAATCTTGATATCGACATCTTCCGTGGAATCATTTTGTGGGGATTGGATCATCGTCACACCATCTTTCGGTTAGCTCCAACATACCATCCTTCATTTATTGTATCATTTATCTAACGTACCTAAATGACATGCAATGATGCATATGTATGAATATAAAGAATGCAATTCATGATCAATATATTTATAAGGCACACAAGGTAAACCTAAGCACAAACATGAAATCTAGATAGCAAACATGGCAAACACTTGTTTTAACTATATCTAGAGTTATATACATCCAAAAGAGATGATCCTAGACTTTATGGAAAGCTTAGCAAATTATCTACAACTTTTCTATTATCACCTAGAGCCGAGTCAAACATTAATCAAGTCAAACAAGTAGAAAGAAACAATTATATCTAGACTTGGGGACAGATTCGACAGGACTTTTGAAAAATCTATATCTCCTAAACTATGCAGCCTAAAATCATGAAATTCCAGGACAGGCTAGTTAATGAAGTTATCTACAACTTTGGTAATTAACATTACCTCATAAAATATCATTAACACTACGAATCAATCATCACAATAGAAACTACATATGCAGCCACTTCCGGGATTCTCGCAAAATGGTGTTTCACCCAAGACATTACTAAGAACATTCATGCACAATAACTATATGAGTTATAAACTACCAACACATGGTTGATTAACATTAGTTGAGTCTAACAAGGCACATTAAATACATTTCTAAGTATGGAGGTCATATAGTGAAGTGTATGCTCTATTTCTATTTATTGGACACTTGCTAAACTAGTGGCCAACATGAGCAAACACTACAAAAACTCATGACACAACCAAACAACATAGATCTTAGCATCATATTGCCTAACTAAGAGACACTAGGGTATCACAAAAATCATGTATATGTCCACTAACTACTTAAGTATTTCATTATCTCATATGTAGAGACTATATATATTATTTTTAGGTGCTATTCCACACATCTAGTTTGAACTTGATATCTTTACAGGTGAAAGATAATATTAAATCATGACTACTGTAGAAGTATCACATGCTTAAGTTGTCTAAATTAATTACTATGAAAAAGACAATTGTTAATTATTGATAAGCATGCTAAAAGCGGATTAAAAGCAAAACTCAATATTTTCTACAACATATGACCATGTTAAGTGTCCTTGGGTTATTATAACATCATACAAGGGTAAAGGAACAACATTTTCTATTTTTGCATTTTTATTTCAATTATAAATTAATTAAAACTACTCGCTAGACTTTAAGCAAGATACCTAAATAACTCAGTCACATATGCTCCATAATTCATGAAATTATTACCATAGTACAAGAATCACATGTAGAGCCTACCATAAAATTTTCACATAAAAAGAAGCACTACAACAGCAGTTATGATTTTCTCAATCTTAAACCCTAATTAATACAAATCTAATTATGCTGCAAAAACTTTAAACTAAAACATGCAATATTATGATACCACTGCATAGATCCACTCACAAGGATTCCAAAAAGTCCTCATTTATTATTTTATGATTTTTCTACAATTTTGTATGAATTTCCAAAGTTCCAATCAGAAATCACATAAAAGAAAAAAAGAAAAGACGAAACGGTACTGTGCAACACTATTCACCTGAGTCACGGACTTCGCACTTAACCCCCTGGACTCTGTCGAATTTCCGCTCGACGTCCTTCTTCTTCTCCATACAGACAGAGAGCAGAGGAGTTGAGGGAGGAAGCCGATTCCCGGCGATTGGAGGCCGGCTGAGGCAAGAGAGGGGTGCAGGGGCATCCCCAACCCTATCCACACTTGTAGGAGGCGACGGCTTTGCCGGAGGCCATCCCCCCAGCCCTAACCGCGAGCACCAGCGGCATGGAGGACAGGCGGCGAGGCGGCTAAGCACCTTGGCGAGGCGGTGGCGCTGAGAAAGGGCTAGGGAGGCGCGGCAAGGCTCGAGGAACATGATGGCGCAGTCATCTTGGGTGCAGGAGCACTGAAGGAGCGAGAGCAGGCGGAGCAAAAGAGTTCGGGCGGCGGCCATGGCGCACGCGTCCACTTCCACGTCCGTTCTCGCGGCCAGAAAGCGAGAGCGAGCGAGAAGGGAGGTGGGACAGATGGAAGAGGTCGAGAAGGCGCTTGGACACCTCTCCATTGAAGCTACAAGGCGCGAGGTGGCGTGGCACGGGCGAGACGTGCGGCGTCATGCACAGCGGGCGCGTGGACTGCACGCGTCGCTCTTAGAGGCATTTCATCGAGCTACTTCGGTGCGACGTGTAAGGGATGTTGTGGACCAGTTTTGGGTTAGCTCTGTTCCGAATCTCATCTTGGGCCCTAAAGCAAAGTTGCTGCACTCATATTACTCTTTAACTTTGCTTAAGGAGTCAGGGCCATTATAGAGCGACGTCTTAATGGATAATCAGTGCCCAATTTGACAGTGTCAGTGTTAAAACGGGATTAAGCTCCGACTCGTTTAATCTTAAAAATTGACAGTCCAAACTTGATCAAATTGAGCCCAACTTTTGGCATGCTCTTCTCCAAAACAATATCTCCAACTTTTATTTTTGGATCAAGTCAAGTTGCTTGACAAAATCACGAGAACGCGGCTTGCCAACTTAATGACCTTGGTAACTAGGTTTTCAGACTTGGAATAATTCTAAGTGCTGAAAACAGCAGCAGATTCGATATTGGAGCTTCTTTTTGACTTGGTTACGTGCCGAATCATAAGTAGGACCTTAAAGAAAGTTTGTTGTACACAACTTGAACTTCAACTCTTATTAAGGGTCCAACTCCAGAATATGATCAAAAGACTAGATTCCAATTTGAGCAAAGTGGCATCATGATAAAGCTTAAACTAGGGTTTCAGGCCAATTTAGCCATTTTCTTGACATTTGCTCAACATGAGTCCTTCATGACTTTTGTTTCTAAGCTCAAATAGAGTTGTTTGAGCAAGGTTGCAAGACTTGGTTGACACCTCATCTCTTATTCACTTAATAAAGCAATTCAAGCAAGAGTATAACTCAACATTCCATGTGACTATTGAATTCCAAACTCCATAAAACTTTTCCAATGATCAAGATAACTCGATATTGAGATGATGTACATAATAGAGATATGTTTAACCTAAAGCACACAAGCTTTAGCTTTTGTCTTCAAAATGTTAAAACTGGATCCTCTTTTTTGGAAGAATTCCACTTTAATTCACTATTAGTCTTTTGAAAGATTATAAAATAAAACTCTTTGTCATTTGACATGGCTTGCTTAGGTCCAAACTCACTACCTAACTCATGATTAACACCTGGGGTGTTACACTCCTCCACCGTCTCTGCTGCCGGCGAGGGTAGAGGAGGCCCAGATCTGGAGGAGGAACTACCGCCGTGTTGTTTTTTTTTCAATTTTCTCCATGTTTTCTTCTCTGTTTCGCTGCTGTAACGAATGGCTCGGTTAGTTCGGATCTAACCGAAACCGAACCGAACTAACCGAAACCGAAATTGCTCGGTTCCCAGTTTTGTAGCTAACCGATCGGTTCCCATTTTTCTACTAACCGAATTTCATAAAGAACCGAGAAACCGAACCGATCGGTTTCGGTTAACCGAATGCCCAGTGGTGACCTCCGAAGCCTATTTCTAAGTGCTTTGTAAAAGATTTATGTAGTAGTGAATGCTCATACACAAAATAGCTTGTACACAATATTTTTGCGTATAAAAAATGGCCTCCAAGGAAAGACCGAAACAGTTGACACAAAATAGCTCTTACATGAATGAGGCAGAAGGGTAAAAATGTCATCCCATGGCAAAATACATGTACAGTTAAGAAAAAAAGAGTAAAAAGATCAAATATCATGTATAACAAAGTGCCAATGTTTCAAGAGTCGTTTTAGCGAAGTCAACCATTGAAGTTCTATAATAGTGAAGTCTGTTGTTTCACATTATATTAATAGCAATTTTCTCCAAATTAACTTATAACTGAAAGACTAAACAAACCACAATGGAAAAACTGAAAACGTGTCAGAGTGTTGGACGACGAACTACCTTACAGTGCCGAATTGAGCCGTGACGAAGTCGCGAACTGATCCGCAGCTAACGGCTTCTCATCGTCTGTGATTGCCAGCTCGCTGTCGTTGCCCACAGCGGCACAGCCCACACCGCATCTGAGAAGTCGGCAGTCGGCACCCAGCAGCCGCGAACTCGCGAATCGCGATGCAAATTTGGAGCGGCCGGCGGCGGCGGAAGGCAAAGCGTCGCGTCGTCGCGCCTGATGGAAACCAAGGAAGTACTGCAGTCCCTGAACGATGGTCGATGGACCATATGTCCTGAACACTTGCGCAGCCCAAGCCACAAGCCCATAACGCAAGCGCAAGGCCCAAAGGCCAACTAAAGAAGCCATGAAGTAACCGGTTCAGTACTCTATTCCAGTCTTCTTCCTCGTGGACATTCAGTCTTCAGCTTCAGTTGTTCAATATCAGCAGCAGACCTTCTTTAACCTTGCATCCATCGATCCATGGCCGCCGGGGCAACTCAGGGTGGGGGGGTATCCACGGCGGAGCCCCTACCTCGCCCTACCAAGTCCTCCGTCCCTAATGACGAACTCGTCGCAACGGCCCTTCTAAACCATATATAAAATCTTATAATAGATATAAGTGCTATTTTTTCAAAGCGAAAACAAAACCAATAATATATTTTTAATTTAACATGTTCGACAATTATCATGGAACAATGTAGACTAGAACAACAGTAGAATAGAACTCCATAATATCCATTACTTCTCATAAAAAGATACTTCGCCGGCATTTTTTGATGCAAAATCATCGAGGATGGTATATTGAGATCAATAAGTGTCCAACGTACCCCTCTTAATGGTGCACATAGCCAAACCATTTAACCTTTTATTGTGACATAGTTGATCTCAAATAGTTCTCCAACAGCTTTAATTTTGGGAAACTTCTTTCATGTGAAGCTACAGTCACATGAATAGTTAAGAGGATTTGATAGGCTACTGAAATATTTGGATATCAATATGCAGTCGTAACAAACTCCAGAATCTCAAACGCTAATCTAGGAAAGTCACTTGCAACACCTTTAATTTTAAAAGAATCACTGATCTCAACATCGGATGAATTATCATGAGAAAATGTATAGCACCTCTTTATGACTGAATAAATTGATTTTCTAGCTTTTTTTTCGTGTTCTTTTCTCACCACCGACAAATGTCTCTTAGGTAATATTGTAAAATTCTAACACTTAAATTAGGAAATCAAAGTCAAATGAATTATAATTTAAAATGAAGGGAGTAACAATTAATAATGGTCATACTAGTGTGTTGGTGATTCTCCTGTTGTATTGTGAGTGGAAGTAGTAGTTTTAGCCATAGCACACAATACATAGTAGTACACAGAGAGAGACTAAGGAGATAATCAGATGTTAGACAACCCAAACTGAAAACAGCAGGAGAATCATTTTACAATATATATACTTTTACTTTGGAACTGCCGAATTGAAGATTAAAAAAAAAAAAAAAAAAAAACTAGTAGCTTATAGCAAAATGGGGGGAAAAAAGGTGGGAATGGGAAACTGTAAATATAAATCCAAAGGCTCCTTATAGAATCGTACAGAAAGGAAGAAGCCTATTTACTGTTCCCTTGCAATGCAATACGCTCCCTGTAGGTTGGAATACCATACAGGTAGATCCATTCCCTAATAATTACATAATATATATACAAATACTTACCGATTAAATATCCATACATGAAACTATATAGTATATATAAGTAAGTGCTTCCAATATATATATTCTAGCCTTTGGGCCCGATCAGTCTCTCGTTGGTGTCGGACGGTAGGGAAATGCCAACTTGCAGCCAGGGCGAGGTCTCCCCAGCCATGTTCATGTCCTTGAGGTCACTGATCTTGGCTCGTTTGGCACTCGTACTATCCGCTTCATCCTCCTCGGTGGCTGTGGCTTCTGTCAACGCCGCCGCATTGTGCATATTGCTCGTTTTGGTATGTCCCGCCCATGGGTGCATGTACAGCGACGCCGGTGCATTGAGGCTCAGCATGCTTTCGTTGAGCTCGCCTGCTTGTCTCGTGGCGGCTGGGTCGACTGCAGATGGATTCATCGGCACGTTGAGGTCAAGACACGACTCCGACGGCGTGGCAAACATTAGGGAGCCGAGGTTGAGCTGCTGGCACACGGTGACGTGACCTTCAGTAACGAAGCGCTCAAGGTTCGCGGCCGTCGTCGGGTCCCCGGCTCCCGGCGTGAACCAGTGGCATCGCTTGTGGCCGCCGAGCGCTTGCCCCGACATGAACACGCGGTGGCAGATGGAGCACTCGTGCACCTTCCCCTTCTTCTTGAAGGGCGAAGCGGTGGAGGATGAGGGCGCCTCGTCGACCTGCATGATAGCCATTTCTGGCGCAGAGGAGGTGGCCGCGACAACCGCGGTGGTTCTAGCGTTTACCATGCTGCCTTCCGCATTGCCATCGACACCATTCGATTCCGTGGTGTCGACGATGGCGGCAGGAATGGCTTCAACGATGACCTTGATGTTGTCATTGGAGGCTGCTGCTGCGCTGGGTTGCGGGGAATCGTTGCGGCTGCTCTCTAGCTTGGCCGCGAAACACCCTTTCACCTTTTTGTGGCTGGCACGGTGGCCGCCGAGAGCCTGGTGAGACGTGAAGACCTTCTTGCACGCCTTGCACTCAAACAAGCCACGAGGCACGACCGGCGACGGCATCACCTGTGGTGGCGCTAGAAATTTGAATTGCTGTACGGTAGGAGGTAACATAGAGATCGGTTGTGGCGGCGCAAGGAATCTATGCTCATCCTTGCTCGCCGATGTGCTCTCATCCTTGCTCGCCGATGGTTGCTGATGGTGGACGTCGACAATGGCTTGCTGCTGCACGCTGCCACGCGATGACGCGAGCATGACGAGGCAGTTGGCGAGGTCCTCCTCCTCCCTTGAGGTGGCCGGTAGCGGTTCATCAGTTTGTGAACCGCCGTTTTCTACAACGACCACCTTTGTCCGGCGCGTGCGTTTCCCTTTGGACCAACCGCCGGCCAATGCGAGGTCCTCCTCATCTTCGCCGTCGACGTCGGCGCCGGGGATGTTGAGGTCGTCCTTCTCTTGGTCGCAGTTGGTGCACCTGCCGTGATCAAGCAACGATTTCCACGACGTGAACTCTTTCCCACAGTTCTCGCAGACCCTGCAATTCTTGTGCCGGCCCGCGTTGGTGCGGAGAGAGTACAAGCGCTTCGTCGTCGCCGCTGCCGCCGCCGCCGTGCCACCCGCCGCCTCCGAAGAGTCCCATGCACCGCCGCAGGGGCCCGAGTCGTCATCGTCGTCGAGCGCGTCGTCGGCGCTGAGCCCGTCGTCGGTAACGCCGTGCGCTCGCATGTGGCCACCCAGCGCGCGCCCGCACGTGAACCCCTTCTTGCACACCTTGCAGCGGTGCTTGTACGCTTGCGGCGGCAGGGGCGGCAGCGGCGGGAGGGGGAGGAGGAGGCAGGGGCGGCGCCGGCATCATGCCAGCGGCTGCTGGTTCTCCATAACCATCGCCATGATCGATCGATCACGATCACGACTTGCTTCTGGACATTGCCATGATGCATGCAGCTGAGCTGAGAGGAGGCATTAAACTGAAGATGATGACAAGCGGGCGCTGCTTCTACTTTATACCTTCACCGCGGGCCATTGCTAAACATAGCCCGTGGCGAGCGGAGCGGCTCCAATCGTCGTCCCTGAATGGAGGGGCCATACCTTGAAGCAGTGTCAGCATCAACTAGGAGTTTAGCGCCAAGACCGCGCGATCCCATCGACCTATGCGCGTGCACGAAGGCCGAGAGTTGCGCTGGCCCTCGCCGTTCTACGCGAGCAACTCTTGGGCAGTGGTCAACATGTGTATAGTTAGTACTAACGGTCTTATTAGAATTTTTCTCCGATCCAATCTTCAGGATCGAATAGAAAGAGAATTGCGTTGACCCTCGGCATTGTGGGAGCTACTCTTGTTCATTGGTCAACATGTGTACGGCGGGTGTACCGTTGGCTAATGGAACGTACTATCGGTAGTATGTGTATATATTATATTATTCTTATAAAGCTAAAGAACATTAGATGTTTTATTATCTCTTCATGTAAGGTGTCCATATCATTTTTCCACTGAGTTTTCAACTAACTTATGATCTATTCATGTAAGCTATTTGTATCATATCATCACTTATTAAATACAAAAAATGACCACATCATCTCTTCTATGTGCAATAACTGTAATCTATTCTTGTGAATTGGTCAACATGTGTACTAGTGTACTGTATGGGATATGGAATGTACTACTGGTGGTATTTAGTAATAACTAGCAAACATGTATGTTTCTTTGCATGGAACGCACAACTTGTTGCATGACATTCTAGAAGAGTAGATTGTATAAATATCTACCGGTTCAAAACCCATCATCACAGCTATAAATGGGTCCAGTAGACTTATTTGATGCTCCTTGGAGTTTCCATTATAAATCTCTTAGAAGTTTAGTTAACTTATTTCAAACAACTATCAAAGTGCTAGAATTTGTGGAAAGAGGAAAAGGACAAAGAGGCAACGGGTGTTCTTTTGTACTTCCTGTCATTTGAATTTGTCTTCTGTTTGTTTCTCATGCTATCCATTTTAGTCATTTGAATTTGTCTTCTATTTATTTCTCATGTTGTCCATTTTAACTATCACAAATACCTTGTCAGTTGTTTTCCAACGGAAATATCTTAATTGTGTGAGATCTACCATGAGCGTTTGGACCAAATTATGAGAGAAGAGTGGGGAGAAAGTGCTTGCCGAAGTGTTTGTTTTCTCTGAACACGATATTTGCAAGTTGGAAATTGGTGAGGCTTACATCGATGCGCTTTTTGTTTTTTTATATCCGTAGCACTTTTAGGCGACTAGTGAACTAACAACTATTTAGGGTTTTGGCTAAATTTTAACCCATGCATTAGTCCTATTGTTTGGATCCTTAAGAGCAAAACTTTAGCAACCATTTGTTAGCTCATCAGATCCAAATAGGCCCTATGTTAGATTATTATCACAATGTATATTGAAGTCATAAGTGTTATATATGCATTCGGATCATCAGTGCTCATAAGTCTCATTATTGACATTTGTTGGTCGTAACAAATAACTATATTAGATTTAAGATTCAGACAGACAAACTTTCGCAGTAAATAGCGTGTGTCGCGGTGGCTTTTGTCCCATAAAAATTGCTGGCTTCAGGCAAAGACGCTGCATGAAAAGGAGGTGGACAAGTGCTTCTGAGTACGGTAAGGCGTGAAGCCACAACGGGGAGAACTTTCACACAGATTTCGGCCTGCCGCGATGCCGACGAACGCCCCGAGCGGTCGGTTTAGCAACAAATATATATGGTGCATCTTTGTCGGTGGGGGGGCCTACTGGTCTAGGGTGAGGGTCTGAGGGGCTGCGCATGCTTCGTGTCCCGACACTGGTGCGGATTTGCCGCCATCGCCGGGAACGCCTGATTCCTCCATTCACGGCGCCCGTGTCAGGGTAACCGCGCACTTGAACGCCCGACATTGATGTTCAATTTTCATCGCCTGCCATAATTACAGCAAGCGGCTAGCAAGTGATCATGCAAGATTCATTTCTGAACGAGAACACCATGCAAGGTTAGATAGCGTATCAATGACTCAGTGAGCTGAAAACTGCAACAGATCAACCAAGAAGTAAAAGATGGCGCTGCTGAAAGGTCCAATTAGCTAGAGGGGGTGAATAGCCTAATCAAAATTTCTACAAATACACTAGATGAACCGGTTAGTGACAAAAATGGCGCTCAAGCGAATTTTGCACTAGCCTACTAGAGAGGGGGTTTACAAGCCTCCTAACCACTCAACTAGCAACCTAATATACTAGAGCACACTAAGGGTAAAGTCCTTAGTAATCAAAGCTATACTAACAAGATATGCTACACAATCTAGTATACTACTTGCACAATGTAAGGAGGGGATCAAGGTATGCAAACCGAGCCTTGTGGATGTAGCCAATCACTGTCTTGATTCAATCAATAGAAATCCAGTTGATGATCCAATCAATTCAATGGAGAGCAAGTGATCTCGATGGATCAACCACAAGAGGACCAAAACAATGATTTATCTCCGAGGTTCACGTGCTTGCCAACACGCTAGTCCTCATTGTGTCCCCCTTGACCACGTGGTTTGGTGGCTAATCGGTATCACACACCGAGCCTCTCAAAGGCGCCACAAGAACCTACCAAGGCTAGGAGTTGAATGACACACGCATTCCACTAGAGTACCTTTTGCAATCTCTGCGGGGAAAGGCCAAGAACCCCTCACAATCCACCGAGGTGAGGCCAAGAACAATCACCGGCTTGCTCACACGTCTTCTCCGCTGCTCTAACCGTCTAGGTGGTGGCAACCACCAAGAGAACAAGCAATCACGCAGCGAGAACGATCACTAGTGCCACTAGATGCAAGAACTCACAAGCTATGCACTAGAATCTCTCCTAATCTCTCTATGGATGCAAGCAATCAAGCAAGATGAGTGGGAGGAGGTTGGCTCAGCTCTAGGGTGCTCAAGAATGATCAAAATGTGCAAGAGTTAGTCCCCAAGCCAGCCAACATGCTTATATACCCACCACTCAAACAATCCAACGGTTATGTTCTAGGTGGGACTGACTTGGGGTCATTGCACGCTCAGATGCCTAGCATCGGACGCATCCGACGCCTGCCCCCAAGTCACAGATCGTTGCCACGTGTCCTCTTTTGAATTTTACTATTACCCGTGCACTGAGGAGGCATTGGACGCTTAGGTGACCCGCACCGGATGCGTCCGACGCACACACGACTACACTAAAATAGCGTGCGTCAGATGGCCTACACGGCTACACCGGACGCTCAACGGAATGCCGGACGCAACACAGAAAGGTTCAGAATCGTGCACGCACACATCGGACGCGTCCGACGGGACGGCAACGGACGCTCCAGCGTCCGATGAACGTTCGACGTGCGTTCTGACAACTAAATCGCTTTGCACCGGACGCGCCGAAGAATGAACATCGCACGCTCTGATGCACACACTGTGCAACGTCAAACATCACATGGTCATCGGACGCGTCCGACGCCTCGGGACCCAGCGTCCGAAGACTATGCAAAGGCTTCTTACATTTCGAAAATCGCAGAGTCCCACCTCACAAGCTCGGCGGGAGGGGTTTTCACCCAAACCCCATCTACCCCTTGCTCTCATGTGCCAACACCAAAGTGTATCACCACTTGTGCACGTGTGTTAGCATTTTCCAAATGAATTTGCAAGAGTTAAGTTAGCACGCTAGGTTCTAATGCAATACATGGAGTCAAATATCTAGTGGCACTTGGATAACCGCTTTCGACACGAGATCACTCCTCTTAATAGTACGGTTATCTATCCTAAATGTACTCACACCCTCTATGGTGTCTTAAGTACCGAAAGCAAATGGCCCTATAAGTTATATCTTTGCCTTGAGCCCATTCGCCTCCATCGCTTCTTCTCTTTCTCACTTGGAGCACTTGTGGTCATCTCTATTCATCACCTTGCTCCATCTTGAGTGGACCATCCATGGGCTATACACATGCTTAACTAAATAGATTAGTCTAAAATTTTATTAATTAGCCAAAATTAAACTAGGGCTTTCAGCTACCTACAGGGGATGGATGCCAGCAGAGAAAACAACATCAAAGAGATCGAGAAGGAAAACATTCCGGCCCCCTTTGGATTGGAGGAAAAACACAGGATTTTTGAAGGATTTCATTCCTATAGAATTTTTTCTATGGATGTCCTTTGGTTCACGGGAAAAATAAAGGAAGAATTCCGGAGGATTGCAATCCTATGGTCTATTTTACAGAAACGAAGCATGAGCTCCGAGCTCTTGAAATTTTCCCCGGCGAAAAAGAGACGGCTCGCGCGCCTCGCTCGCTTCGTTCCCGCTTCGGCCGGGATGACTTCGCACTCGTGTTTAGATAAGAGAAGCCAGGACCGGGACTGCGGCCGGGTCAACCAAAACAAAAAATCCTTCTCCATCGTGGGCACGGGGGATGACGCGGCCGCCCCATCACCGTCTTTCGCGACCGCCGACGGACACCGTCGTCGGGGCACGCGACGGCCCCTCCATTACTCGATTCACGCGACGGCGGCCCCATCACCACTGCATGAGATGGCGCTCGGCCCTCCCTGTCGCCGACCATCGAGCTGGATTGCCCCCAACGCCGGCGGTCGAATCCGTCGGACCCCATCCCCACCACCAAGTCCAAAGACTCGCAGCCGTAACGCCGCACGGATCCATGCATCCGCGTGTTCCTCCATCGTCCAGGTAATTTGGCTTTTCCCCTTAAGATCCCCATCTGCTTGCAAGTACGTTACTTTTCCCCATCCGCTTGATCACTGTAGCACTCAGATCCACCGACGATTGCTCCGCCAAAGTCGATTCGACAACTAGTGTCGTTTATTATTTTTCCCGGAGGTAGTCCCGATAACACAACCCATATAGATCCGTGCACTTTTTTCTAGTGTTATTTTCATAGTTTAAATTAGTCCAATAGATTTTCAGCATGAGGTAGATAAGCCTTGTTCATCTAATATACCTCGTATTATATTGCAAGGGAACCGATGCCATGGACAGTGGTCTTCTCAGATTAATATGCTTCATCAACACACTTTTTGTCGATACACAACACCACCACTCCCAGTCACAATGGTCTTATGATGCCGACGATGAGCATCGGCCTCGAGAAAAAAAGCCGGGGAAATAGGTGATGCTACTTCTCATTTCAATTCTAACAAGTACCTTCCATATAATTTCTATTTGCATATTGTTGACCAAACGACTTTGTATATAATCACCGAACTGCATGGACTTTAGGGACAACAAAGAGAGCCAGATGGAATCACGAAAAGAAATTGTTCCTTATTGATCTTCTAAAAGAACATGATGTGCCGGCTTTCGAGAACACATAATGCTTGGAATAAGCACGCATGGACAAACATTGTTCATCGCATGAACGCAAAGTTTGGTACATCATATTCTGTTAGCCAAGTCAAACAGCCAGGAGCAAGACTTGAAGAAAGCTTACCGTAGTGTTAAAGATTTGTTGGCTGAAAGTGGATTTGGATGGGATAAGGAGAGAATGATGGTGACTGCACCTGCAAGTGTTTGGGCTACTTTTTTGCCGCTCGCAAAAAACAACAAGGACGCTCTCCATTGGCAAGATAGGTCATTCCCATATTATGATGCTTTATCTCCACTCTATGATGGTGAGGCTTACATATTTTGTACTTTTTTTGCATGTTTCTTGTTTTGTAAAATGTGGCGATATTTATTTTTTTTTGTTGCACATCATTCTGCAGGTCGTCACGCGGAAGGGAGAACCCGTCATGGCATGGACCATTATGCAAGCAAAGCAAAGAATGGGTCACTTCCCAGTGACACAAGCAATGCAAATGTCGACACATATCACTCACCGTCTCCAACGTTACATGCTTCGGTGAATCGGGTTGGGTTCCTTCGAGGAAGAGACCGATGCAAAGCATATTTTGATTTTTTCTCAGCCATCATCTAATCATGTGCATCAGGCACAAGCTCCACCTACCTCCACACAGATGCATACAAAGGCTCCTAAATCTCGACGTTGTAAAAACAAAAGAGAAAAGCTGCTAGCCTAGATGGATTTCATGAGGAATACCTAAAACTGAAGAAGGAAGAAATAGATCGATTTTTACGCTATTGAAGAGAAGAAATTGGAGGATCCATACAGCATCAACAAGTGTGTCACAATGGTTGAAAGCTTACATGGTCTACAGCTGGGAGAAATATTGGTGGCATCCGACATCTTCAAATGCAAGGACAACAGGGAAGTATTCTTATCATTTTCTACCGATGCTTTTTACGGTTGGCTTGGATTAAAAGGGAAATTGGGCGTGCACCTGTTTAACCTTCGTAATTAGTATCGGGATTAGAGACATGCTAGGATGTACTTTTGCATTAGGCGAGCGCTTTTTGTAAACTAGGTGGCAAATACTTTTGATTGCCTTCTAACCTAAACTTGGTTCTGGCTAGTTACACTCTTTTGCTAGATTCAATGACAGTAAGGGGTAAAAAACAGAGTGCTACCTCATGGATTTTATTTAGGGAGTTTGAAGTATAATATATTAAGCTCATCATTAGGAGTACAAGGGCTGCAATGACCCTGAATTTTATATCATAAATGCAATGATACTAAGTCCTCCGTGCTATGTAATGATCCCACATCCTTCGTGCTATGTCATCTCGCATTTGATTCCCAGCTTGTCTTCTTGTTATTGAATGCTTGTATGTCACCATTATAGTTCATCTCCATTTGGCACGTCAACAATCTGTTTTGCATCAATTTCAACATTGGAGTTACTTGGCCATAGCATATCTCCGTTGTGAAGGCTTATGAAGTTGTGTAGAACACAACAAGCAACCGATATGTCCACTTGTTTATTAACCGGGTAGTGTGCACCAGTTTTCGAGAATAGGAAACCTCATTTTTAATATGCCAATTGTCCTCTCAATATGGTTTCTTAGTTGTGCATGTCGAAGGTTGAACAATTCTTTGTAATCTCTAGGCCTTTGTTTAGCTCTTCCTTGTTCGTAGATGATATCTTGTTCCACGATATGGCGCAAGAAATTGTGTTGTGTTTGCATAACCTGCATCTACTAGAAAAAATTTACCGGGAGGCACTTCAAAGCCATGGTTAAGTGCATCTTGTAGAACTCTTGCATCTGAAGTCGACCCCTCCCAGCCCGGCATGTACATGTACAAATTTTAGATCGAAGTCACATGCTAGCATAACATTCTAGGATAGTGTTTTTGCTTTCTATTTCGATATGGTTCTTGCCGATCCCGTGGAAGTATCATTGGTATGTGAGTCCCATCAATACAGCCCAACACAATCCTCGCAACATTTAAATAAAATTGCATTGTTTATATAGTATATTGTACGTAAGTAGTTTGTTTGACCTTCCGAAATTAAAAAATTAATATTGTGCATTTGTTCATACCGAAAGAAGGGGTGGAACTTTGGTTTTCGCAAAAATCTGGTGTGGGTGTAGGGAAGGTGGGCGTATATATACACATGTAAGCTGTGTAATCGCATCTAGCTTCGCTCCAAAATGGCGACTTATGGTTTCTCCACTGTCTTTGAAACTCATATTGCAAGGTCTCATTACTTGCATTTTTTGCTAGTGCATATAAGAATATAGCAACCTTCTCTTCTACTGCGACATCTCTTGAATCAGAAAAGTAGTTGCTTCTCACGCAACTTATTGACCAAAGCTTGAAAAACAGGAACTTCCATTCGGAAGTTCCTTTTTTACTTAGGCTCTCGTGGCCTGTTAAGATTTCATGAACACGCCGAGCTCCTCGACAGTTTTTGATGTATGTATGAGACTCTTACTAGATGATGGCCGTGATGAATCTTCTATGGTAGGGAGAACAAAAAATATGAACTCATCTTCATTTTGTGATCGACGTTGATAGTTTGGATCCATGACTAACACAATGGAAAACCAAACTAGGGATGCTCAAATATATTGCAGGTTCACTTTACAGATATGTACCACCTAATATATAGTAGAGATCAAACAATGAAATGAGCTATGCATCCTTGCAGGTATAGAAGTTCATATATATATGTGTGTGTGTACGGAAATTGAAATTAAGTTATGCCACTTGTGACTTACCAAATGAAGTGTTTGTGCCAGTCAGATATCTTGCCATGCTTTGTGATTGATCAGATTTGGAGAGGAAGTTGTTGTATGCAAGGCTTTCTTGTGGTGTTTTGTGAGTGAGCAGATGTGGAGATGAGCTACTTGGTGCGTTGAGATGCAAATGAGAAGGTTGCGTTTGTCTGGCTGGTGCATGTACTATTTATAGCTCCATGTAACGGCTAGTTGTATTGATTTGAATGCAACGGCTAATGTACAGGAATCCTTTATTTTTTCCTATGGCGTGCCAAAGGACAGTTGGTTTACTTTTTCAGTAGGTTTTTAACCCTATAGGATTGGACAAGCAAGGCACTTCAATTCCTATGTTTATCCTATCCCTACATGTATTCTATCTTGTGATCCAAAGAGGGCCTCCATGTGCGAGAAGTGCTTGCGACCAAATGCCCCCAGCAAGCAGCAACCCTACAGCGTCCTCGTGTCTCGAGGATTTTTACCTTCTTAAATTTGGGGCGCCACGGCCGGCGGACAGCTGATCCACGTGTCCCTGAAAATACTGTTCATTTCCCTCCGTACCGCCCGGCTTTCACTGGCCAAAATATCTACCGCCCCTGCTCAAAAAAAAAAGAGAAAAAAACTCTCGGTCTCTCATCCCTTCCTCTCGTCTCTCCCGAGCGACGGACTGGGCGACGGCGCCGTCGACGGGCGGTGTGCCGGCGGCCCCCTCCCCTCCCTCTCTCCCTCTCCTTCTCCCAGTGCCTTGCCGGTGGCCGCCGCAGCGGTCTGCGTGCGGTCGACGAAACCCCTAGCTGGCACTGAGGCCGGGCAGGGCGGCGGCGCCTCCCTTCCCCCACGAGCGACCGGCGCCGGGCAGGGGCGACGACGTCCTCCGGACGCGAGCACGGGCCTTGGGTCCGCCCCGGCGATGGCCGCCCATGGCCATGGTGACGACAACAGCTACTGCCGGTGCCCCCATTGGTCCCGGCCGCTCCGCTATTCCTCGCGTCGTTCCCTCCTCGGTTTGGTCTCTGCCCCCTCCCTCTATCTCTTCTTACCTCCCCCTGCTGGAGCTCCCTTCAAGTGCGCTAACATTGCTCCCTTGCATGATTTTTTGCTGGATGTGAGGGTGAATCTTGGTCGGACGAAGCAAATGGAAGGCAAGGTCAGTTTGACTCTAGATTTATTGTTCTTCCAGTTTTTACTTAACAATCTATATGGTTACTGCTATATTTTTTTGCATTCTGTAGGTGTGGCCTGCTCAGATTGATTGGATGTTGAGAGAAAATAATTATATATTCTACCATGCATCTGACCATGTGGCCATGTAACTGATATTTCTTTGATTTCTTACTGTGCATCCCTCATAATTCCTGGTCTGTTGTTTGGATCTTGGTCACCTGCAATGATGAGTGCACTTTTGTCTTGTTGTTACATTTTGATTTGATAAATGTGAACTGATATCTTCGTTGTACAGTGATGAGTAGTTGTTTCATTGTTCATGGTATCTACTGAGGTTTTGGGATTGTGCAATGATGAACCTTTTTGTAGACTGAGACAATGGAATTGTGCAATAATGCTCATAATTATTTGCATTGTTCTTGTGATAGCAATGCCATTATATCTTACCGATTCCCTTTTTCATGTATTGTCATGGCAGTGTCATTATTGGTACATTTTGTACATTTGTTACTAACCAATTGAGCATAAGTCCATTGTCAATGATGTCTTTAGTTCGCATAATTTGTTGGTTGTTGTATTACTGAGCAGAACCCATTGCCGATGATGTATCTATTTCCTATCCATCTCTCTTCAGTTTCTTGGTATTACTGCCTTGGATTCAGTTGAAAGAGTAGGCCATGATCTAGAGTTTATCAGATGATGGGAAATACATTTTATTACTGAAAGCAATTGCCGTTCCATTCAAAGTGCCATCAATTTGATTTACACCTCCTTCGTGGAACCTATGCTATTGTGCAATTGTGTTATATATATAGCCTGAGCATATGCCATCGCTGATGATGTGGTTATTCCAGTTTCAAGATATCACACTGCCTGTCAGGTGCTTCCGGTAGATCTGACCATATTTCTATGCCATTGCTATTTTGCCTTTTATGTTGGCCATATTTCAAAGCCAATGATGCTGGAAAAAAATATTTTGTTCCCTCTGAACAATGGCATATAAGAATATGTAGTCATGGTTATCACCTTTTTATGATCTTTTGATTCTCATTTCAAGTGACCCATAGCCATATGTTATGAAGAAGGCTCGGTCTTCTATGATATTTCTATTCTGCCTTTATTTAGCTGAGGCATTTGCCGTATGGATTGACACGAACTGGTACATATATATGTTCCTTTTTCGCTGTCTTAATGAACTGAGGCACTTTAGCATATGCGATGATGAGCTATTTTTCCTTGCCAACAATCCAATCTTGTTTCGTGCACTTCACTACTATCTGCAAAAAAAAATGAGGCTATCCAGGCTTTATGCTTTTGTTCAATTGTGTTATATACTATGGCCTTATGATCCATCAGGCCTTGTTTGTGGTTTTTCTGATTGGACCTATGCTTACTGTTACTTCATTCCTGTAACACATGCTTCCAAGGAAACGGAAAAGGATGAGGCCTTTCCAGCTTATCACAGCCATAGTGGTTTTCCCCATTGCTGCAGTGACCCTTCATGCTATTACCTTTCGAGCTTAGCACAAGCATATTTCTATCTATGCACATTTAGGCCTCTCAATTTTACCGTCGGTGCGGCGGCCTGCAATGCAACTTCATGGTTGCTATACATGTTATTTTGGTAGGTTCCGTTGGTCTATTATTATTTATGCATTTTACCTTTCCTTGTCTCAGATTCCTTTTTGTGCTTTGTGATAAGTGCATCGATATATGAGTGATCTGTGATAAAATGTACTCTAATAGTGTTCATGCAGCCTGTTGGAAATATTCTGTGTACAAACAATTTGGACTCACCTTGCAGCGGCTGAGTGACTTCTATATTAACCTTGTGTTATTATCCCATTCCATGTTCACCATATCTCAGGTCATATTATTTGCAGGTTAGTACCTTCTCTTCTTTTGTTACAAGCATTCTATTTCCCCTATTTATTTTTCTTTTAGACAAAGTTTTTCCTGGTAACCTATGCTTGGCTGGGAATTTCCACTCTCCCTTCCTTGCTCTGATCCCCCCCCTAAATTTACTACAAAAAGGTAAAACAACACATTTTGAGAAGCTATTCATACTTCAAATGAAATAATATAGATCTACAAGCAAATATGTCTGAATCTTGGTTTATATATGTCATAGCCCTTTTTAGTAATATTTCCATGGCTGAGTTCCATCCCCTTTATATCGGTTTGCCTGTGCGGATAGAGTCAATGTGTTAGAGCGTGGTCCCAAAAGATCTCTACATTTTAGCCGCCTGCCTTACCTTCTTAGTCATTTGTTTTCTACTTAGGCTATGAGCTTGCATTACTGGATTGCAGCTTATTTTTGCTGTTCACTTTTCAGGAACTGCCTTGCTGGATTTTATGTAGTTCCTTAGTAGCATTTCCAAATAATACGAGCTACTGTTTAGATAGTTTTTGTCACTGTATCTTAGATATACACTTCAGAAAAAGAAACATGGGTATATGCCCAATAGAATCTCCATGGTTATCTTTCAGGTTAGTCCTTATTCACTACCACTTAAAACTTAACTATAGTGATGCAATTGGGCCCAGCAATTAGGATTGCAAATAAAGTATCACAAATCCTATGTATCTGTCACATTTGATTTGCATCCAACCAGTTTCTCAATCTCTGTTTAATGTTTCTTTTGCTATAGTGATATAAAACCACATTGTTCAGCCTGCCATCCAGCCAAAAAAATTAATGAAAAATATGAATTTGCGTGGCTGTGTTATGGATCATTGTGCATTCATATTAACCCCTGCTCAAAAGTCATGACTCCAAACAATATAAAAATGCTTCCTGAATAGATGGCATCTAGCAGAACTCCATGATTATATCTGACCTTTTTGGCTTTCCTTTTTTTGGACTAAGACACCATCATTCCTGCACTATTAGTTCTCATATGCTGCCTTTCTAACCTGACAGGTTTCACGGACACTTATCTATGTGCACCTAGAGCTAAGGTGCATCTACACCTTCCATGGTGGGGAACTAGCCCAGATGCATCAGTCCTCGGGCCATAGGACTATGGAACTGCACAGCCGCATCAGCAGGTGACAAAGAACCTCGGGGTTTTCTATAGTTCCTTGTTTATGCTGCGCAGTGAGTTCGCCTAATTTCTTTCTTGGCTAATAGTGCTGGGTAATACTGTTGGTGTTTCCTTTAGGTCATGGCAAGTGGCAGGTGTGTCATTGCAGCAACCTGCAGGAGCAAGGCAACTGGGGCAATGGGGTGAGCGCCGCTGCCTGCAGTGTTTTGCAAAATAGTAAAGGCAGTTGGGCTTCCTACCAACATAATTACTACTTGGTCACACTGAAATATCAGGGTGGTACTTTCTGACACACAGTTACGGATTAGCTTCATTTTTTGATTCCTATTCTATAGCTATTTCTGAACTATAGCTATGAACTTTGCTATCTGAAATGATTGCTGGACCAAGGCAACTGGGCAATGAAGCAAGCGCCGCTGCCTGCAGTACTTTGCAGAAATAGTAGAGGCAGTTGGGCTTCCTGCCAACATAATTAGTACTTGATGACACTGCAATAGGGTACTTCAATTTTTTCTTTGCATTTCTGACGCACTGTTATTGATTACCTTTGTTCTTTGATTCCTATTCTATAGCTATCTCTAAACTACAGCTATGAACTTTACTATCTGAAATATGACTTTCCTAATTTGGAGTATAATTTTAGTATATAATAGTTTTGGCACACGGGTATTCATATTCTGTTCCCCTAATATACTCTGGCATAGTTATTTCAGATAGACATATATTGTATTTTTTCTGTTATTTTGTCATCCAACCTATGGCCAGTTATGGACAAGAGAATGTATGCCTAGGTCTACAATCTTTGACAATACAGGTTCTAATTTGCAGATTATATAGTCATGCCATCTCCCTGATTATATTTAGAGCGTGGGTTGTTAGTTATGCTGGCCATTTTTCCCAACAATCATTCAATGCATCAACCTTTTCCTGCCTATTCATGCTATCTAATTATGATTATGATGTAATGCCCTTTGGTGCACTGAACTCCCTCTGCAATTTTTTTCCATTTTGGTAGGTTACCTTTTTAGGGTTTGTCACCGCCTGGGTTTTAATAAGCGTGTTGTTTCTTCCATGCTTTATTTAATTTTTCACATTTTTTCAATTGAATGCTCCACAACATTATTATTGCTTCTTCTGTTAAGGGACTTTTGCAATTTCTTTTATCTTTGGTTTGATCGTATAGAACAACTGCTGTGGCTTGATCACTCTACTAATTTGCTCATAGGTTCGGATGCACCCATTTATTGATTTTCCTTATATTATGTACCATGTCAAATGTATGTGAACAAGGAAAGGTTAGGTAGCTCTCCATTTATTCAGTATTTCTCCTCCATCTGATTTAATCCATTTAGTCTTTTCCAGTACTTCTTTTACTACAGTTTGTGACTGTTGTACAATAGAGCCGTACGTGATGCCTACAAATGTGTAACTTCGCAAGATGTGTAAATTATGATCAAGAGAAACCATCATTTTTGATAATTTATTAGAGTCAGCTCGTCAACCATAATGGTTATTGATTTACTATGAAATATCATCGTTGTTGACAGCTTACTGATTCTACAATTCTTTGTTTTTTCACAGCTCAGTTAGACCAGCAAATATGTCCACTGCATTCTAAATTTCCTTGTTCCTCCAATTCGGTGCTTTACATGCACGAACGAATACAATATGGCTTTAATCCCTCCTAGAACCAGAGACACACTGTATAGCTTAGTCTGCTGAAATTAGTATTATGTTTCAGTAATGAATGCTAGCGCCTTTGTTTTGCTAATTTTATAAGTCACCAGCATTAGCGTGCATGAAGATTCGCTTCTCATTTTCCCTTGCTCGACCATTGCTTGCCATGTGACATTATCCTTTATTTCTTAGGCATCATGCACCGCCACTAATTTTTGCTAGCTATTTAATTAGTACCTCTGATCTATCTAAATTTATTTTCCTTTATGAATTTCTATGTATTGTATATTTTTACTAAGCGATACAATATATAAATATGTGGTTTAATTAAAAATAAATAGTGGATTTAGACCATTGATATTACTTTGCATTTTATTGATAGGCATAGTTACCAATTTTGTGAGCAAACGTTGCCATGCTTTCAGAGGTAAGCTGCCATCATTTCTATTTTGTACTCCTACATGATTAATATCTACACCATTTTTTTTTTTTTACTCATAGCATCATTTCTGCTTTTTCCATTTAGGTTAATAAAGATGGCATTGCTGCCTTAGTTAAGGGCTTAAATTTTGCCACGATTCATGGTGTCCTGTTTTTATTAATGGTTTCCCTCGATGTTGCAGAGCTGGATACTTCCCGAGTTTTGGAGCTCGCCTCAGCTCACATGCTGCACCAAGTCACCCTGAAGCAGTCCTAGGCCTCCAGTATGTAGGCAAAAAAGGTGATTGATTTCCTCTATATTCTTAACTTAGCTCAGTTTTTAGTTTTTTCCTCCTTGGAAATGAACCAGGAATCAATTTAAAATACTTTTGCCTTCAGTAGCCGGTTGAATAAAGACCACCATGGAATTAACGAGCTATTTTTTAATGTTCCATTTCTATATGGCTGTTTGCCTAAGAATATGTTTTACATGAACTACTTATGAAGCAAAAAAACTTCCTTGGGTGGTACAAAGGGTTGTTTGCCTCTTACCTGATGTGATGCACTAAAACAAGCTACTTTTGCAACTATTATAGGTACCTCCAACCTTTCACAATACGCTTTTCCATATTGCTGTCAAAATCTTTTGTTTTTTTTACACAGTTGATATCTGCTGCAACAGTAACATCTTACTAAAATCTCTGCCAATATAGAATGTGATCTCTTAGATGTTGAGGATGCATTTCTAACTCAATTCTTATTCTATACAACTGCATATAAGTTTTCTTCAAAAGGTCACTTCGCCGGTTTCCGTATATCGAATTGATTGATTTGTCTAAAGACAGCCGTTTCTCTATTTACAGACGGCGCAACATGCACTGTTGAATACTTCCATGAAGGATAAGCCTTCAGATTCCTCCTTTGCTTTCTCAAATATGGGAAACACCTGAATTTGAAAATTGTTAATTCATCACTTGCATACTGCTGCTGCTGCTGCTGCTGCTGCTGTTGAATCATCGACAAAGGGTCACAAAAAACTGAAGCTCATTTTACCAGCTACTCATTACTACCTTACATGTTCATGATAGCAATGTGTCTTTAGGATACTTTGTTATGTTGATTTATCTTTATGTGAAATAAGCATTGATGCTTTTTTTGTCTAATGAATTATAGCATTAGTATGTTTGACATCCATTCCTTGACAAAAAATATTCATTTAAGTCTAATTTGAAGATATCAAAACATAATCGTGATGATTCGACGCATGCATAGACCATGAACGTAACATATATTTTGTCGGCTCCACAGCCAACGTCTTTGATGTATATGACGCCCGTGTACTCTATCACTAATTTAAACATAATATATTGTACAAGCATAACTTCACTGTAATATATTAGTCTATTCTGAACTTAAACAGCAGCTTTGTTCAATATGCAATGTATAAATCTGTTCTCCAAAAGTTTGTCGGTGACAAACCCTTTGAGATTATATCATTCAACTCATGACTGTATTCCCCACCAGGTGCGCGCAAGGGCGCGCCCATTACACTAGTGGACTCCAATTCGAGGCGAGGTCCCCCACGAGGCACCGGATTTGCCCGCGAGTCGAGCCTACACATGGACCCGTCCCAACGACCCAACCAACTAACTGCCGGTCCGGTGTTCTCTACTAGTCTACTACTGTACCAACATCACTTTTGAGGAATTAAAAAAAAAAATCACTTTTGAGCGCACACACTCATTGAGCCTCCTCCACAACGGTGAAAGGTCCCATGCTCCATCAACTGCGCCTGTAGTATGACTGTGTCCGATAAACAAAGAGCAGTTCTGGCCTCGTTAGCATTGTTCTTCCTTTCTTTTTAACCAAAGCTGCATGCTTACAAAGCAAAGGGTTACTTCAGTTCAGTCAGATTCAGGGCAAGTATAATTCTAACCTTGCTTACCACGAAAAGCTAGCCCATCAGCCACTTGAATGGAAATTCACCACCATGACCCAAACAGCGCAGTTGGGCAAAGCAAACACCAACCATAATACTCCCTTTTTTTTTTGGAGGCAACATTATTCTCCCATTTCAGTTTCAACTTTCAACCTTAGAAGAATCTGATCCAAAGCCATACACTACTACGCATGCAGCATGTGGGCGCGGGGTCGAGCAAATAAGAGTTCAAAATCTATAAGAAAATAACAGAGAGTATTGAACTATACATTTCGAGAGCAGCTGAGCGCTACCGACCACTAACCAAAAGTGAAATTCTGATGTGCAGCGCAGGGCTCGAGACAGTTAACTTCCCTTTCTGGGCTCGCGGCTCTGCAACAAGATGGGCCTGCACTCCGCCCTGAACACCGCAAAAGCTTCAGATGATTTGTAAAGCGCGCGATATGAATGATGCTGCACTTTGCACTCCCTTTAGCCAGGTTCGTGTTCACCGTATTGACCGACCGCTCACATGGCGCAGGACCAAATTAGTGTTGTTATTATTCAGCTAGCCGGCGTCATCAGCAACCACCTATCCCGCCATAGAAATTGTGAAACGTGAGCATGCAGCGACCGATGTGTGTGCCGAGAGAGCAAAAGCAGCAGAGGCAGCAGAACATTCTCCTTCGCTGGCGCAGAGAATGGTCGGTGCGCTTCAGCTTCAGCCTTCAGCCGACGAAATTCGATCGACCGCTCGTGCATGACAGGTAAGCTGTGCTGCATGCTAACGGTACGGTAGCTCGATCGCGTATATGATATGATACGATGGGTAAAGCGTTGCAACGAACAGGTTACGAGTCTAACTGACAGAATGATGAACTAGCCAGCCATGCGCTTGAGAAAGGAGTGGAGCGGAATGGCTCAAAAATTCCTTAAACAATCCTCGATATCCTAACTACCTGTGCCTGATGGCAGCTACCTCTTGCATTGGGATATTTCATTTGTTTACCCAAATCCCGAGCATTAGAGAGGACAGGACGACCGTGATCACCTCCACTATCCAAGGGACCTTGCATTGTGTTAATTGTTAAATTAGCAACAATTATGATACCATGGATCCATCGATCTCCCTCAAATCGTTGTCGGTTCGTTGCTTTGCTTTTAATTTTGAGATGGAACTCTTGACCTGCTATTCTGTTCATGATATCCACAACTTCCTTTAAGAATAGAGTGTAATTCTTTAGTTAGTTATTTTAGCATACAAATCACTCTCCAACAATCATCTTAAATATAACTTCTACATTTAGTGGCATCTTAAATCACCTTCCCTCCACCTTAAATCTACGGTAATTGGGTGTTCTTCCTATATATTTATGTTTTGCCACAATTTTTAACTGGGTGCGCCGATCTTTCCCCTGCCATTTTCAAGTTTTGGTGTGCGTTTTAGCGCCACCACCCATCACTAGAGCAGGAGCAGTCCCACATAGGTTGTTGGTCACCCCTGCATCAGATTTTGTTTGGTTACACTCATATCCACCCCAGTCCATGCTATTAAACATCTGAAATTAGTTTTTAGAGATTACACATAAAAAAGTATACAAAGTTCTTTGTCAAGTATTTTTTGCCATAGTAGTAGTATTAAAAAAATGTGTGCGCTTACAACTACATGTCTGCATCCAATTAAAGAGAAGAAATCAGTGAACAACACAATAGAGCAACAAACATTTTTTAATGTCAGCGAGAGATTTACCAAATTTTTAATTCGAATATTAAAAATAAAAACAACAAAAACGACACAGAAATTAAGTTTCTCAGCATCTGTTCCCAATTGTACTTCTTCATAAGAAAAAAAAAAGTCCAGTCGCCGGTTCTTCTTCGTCTTCGAAGTACATTTTTGCTTGATTTTAGCTTGTAGCATTATCTCATTATCTGTAGGCCCCACGGATAATTAATGTTATGTTTAACACCTTTTTTCCCGCGAACACCAACTGGTCACGTTCTCCCCACTAATTCGGCCGGCAGGATCCCCAAATTTCTTGCCACGTACTACGTCTGCATCCCCACCAAAGTGCCTATAAATACCCCTCTAGTGCTCGCTCCTGCAACTCACCAAACAAACACTCGAGCGACTGAGCTGAGCTCAGCCTCACTCAGAGCTTCTCCTCTTGAGCTAGAGTGATAGTACTAGCTTAGAAGAAGCAGCAGCTTACAGCTGAGCTGCAACAATGGCGAAATCTTACACCTTCCTGCTCGGCGCACTGGTCGTGCTGGCGCTTCTAGTGAGCCCCATTGCTTGCTCCCGCAAGCTCGCCAAGCCGACCCACAAGCCGGCGGCCAGGGTGCCGCCCCACAGCAACTACACCGGCACCCCCTCGGTGTCCGACGCCTACGGCTCCGGCGGCTGGCTGTCTGCCGGCGCGACGTACTACGGCGCCCCAAACGGCGACGGCAGTGACGGTTAGTGCGGTCGCTTTTACTACTTCACTGTCCAGTACATGAGTACACTCTGGCCGTTAGTGTGCACCTTGAACTGCACGGCATGTTGCTGTGCCGGTCGGTGCACAGACCGAGCTCCAACTGACATGGTGTTTGGATGGAAACGCATGTGCAGGCGGCGCGTGCGGCTACCAGACGGCCGTCGGGCAGCGCCCCTTCTCGTCGATGATCGCCGCCGGCAGCCCGTCGCTGTTCAAGGGAGGCAAGGGCTGCGGCGCCTGCTACGAGGTCAGTCAGCCACAACGCATTGCCATTGCCATTGCCACAGGGTTCGTGTGGTCACCGCACACGGCCTAGCTAGCTAGCTAGCAAGTGTGCCTCCCTCCATTAATGGTGTAGAGTGGTCGGCGCTGGGTCGGGCTAACTGAATGTGTGCATGTGCCGCGCGTACGTAACGCAGGTTAAATGCGACAGCAACGCAGCGTGCTCCGGCCAGCCGGCCACCGTGGTCATCACCGACGAGTGCCCCGCCGGTGTCTGCCTCGCTGAGGCGGCTCACTTCGACATGAGCGGCACTTCCATGGGCGCCATGGCCAAGCCCGGCATGGCCGACAGGCTTCGCGCCGCCGGCAGGTTCAACATCCAGTACAGGAGGTATGTATGCGCTAATGGCTAGTTACTGAAAAGTTCAGAGCTTTTTGTCCAGTCCAGTCAAAATTCAAAAGGTGTCGTGTGGTGTGTCAATCTCGGTGGTAAACTCTGTGTGTCGTCCGTCGCCGCAGGGTGCCGTGCAAGTACAGCGGCGTGAACATCGCCTTCCGGGTGGACCAGGGCTCCAACCCGTTCTACTTCGAGGTGCTCGTCGAGTTCGAGGACGGCGACGGCGACCTCAGCGCCGTGGACCTGATGGAGGCCGGGTGCGGCACCTGGACGCCGATGGTGCAGAACTGGGGCGCCCTCTGGCGCTACAACTCCAACACCGGCAAGGCGCTGAGGGCGCCCTTCTCGCTCCGGCTCACCTCCGACTCCGGCAAGGTGCTCGTCGCCAACAATATCATCCCCGCCGGCTGGAACCCCGGAGCCACGTACCGCTCCTTGGTCAACTACTCCTAGTTGAACTGCGGCGGCGGTTCAATTCTCCGCACCCCACTGCGCTTGGCCGGATTATTATGCGTGGCCAAGAAGTTCATTGCAGTTGCAGGGTGTTTGCTTGCTTTCTGTGAAATGTCTGTCCGGGTGTTTGCGAGAGGCGGTGTCAGAAGAGGAGGAGGAGGAGAAGGTTAAAGGAGCCCCTGTTCTTCACTCCCTCCACGGTCTCTGCAGTCACCTAGTGATGTGTGTAGTCGTCGTGTCGATTTCTCTGTAATTTTTTTTCGTTGTTTCTTTTTTGTTTTGCTGGCTGAGGAGAGGAGCTTGAGCTGCGACTAAGGTTGCTAGCTCAGCTGAGTGTGTTGTATCAAGCTATATGTGTGTTTTTTTTGTACCACGCAATCCTTTGAGAGAATTGAATTACTGCTTGCTTGCTTTACCACGGTGCACTCCGATAACTAGTGAACCAGCACCAGCTGCGGCTATGCTGCGTAAAGAACTGCATATAGTACTAGCTCTGCTTTTGGGAGAACTTACTGAATCTTTGGAGACGATAAAACGTATAGGCGGCAGTCCTTTGGTAATCTGACGCACCAGGTGGCAGGTGCAATAGACTGCACCAAGAAAATCACCCAGGGTGCAGTGCCTTCATGGTTGTGTAGCTATCTACATACCGTTTTTATCTGAACTTGCTAACTGAAGGACCATTTTTTTCACAAATGGTACTGCAATCCATAATCTATATAAACCATGCTCAGCATCCATTTTGTGTGTTGCAATGTTCACTTTTCACTACACTGACAAATTTGCCTTCTCCCGTCACGCAATGCAGCCTCCTGCCGACGATCAGAAGATGGCACATGCGTTTATCAAAGATTAATAGGAAGACAAAAGCGCAGGCGCCTGATACTACAAAGCGCAGGCGCCACGAGTTTGCTGTCCAGCTCTATTTCTACTCAATTATTGAGGAACAGTTCTGTAAAGATAGTAGTAGTATATGCTAGAGCTACATATGTTGTTCGCCTTCAGCCCTTTAAGAACTGGATACTGACGGATGAAGCTCAATCAGAGTGCCACAATCAAGGCGTGGAACTGATAAACCGAGGCTATCCACGTGCGGGGACAACACATTATTGCAGTATTATCTTGGAATCAAATTTTGACAATAGAAACCCACACGAGTTTTCTAACTTCCGCCCTGCACATATGGCCATATGGAATGTCTGTATTTTTTATTATTCCTCTGAATTTGGGTTTCAGATGCTAGTAGTCAGCTGCTGCCGGCACACACAGTTCTGGACAGAGGAGGAGGTGGAAAAAAAATAGAATGGTTTCCCCAAAATTTAAAGCTAGCATTTCCTTGCCTTGCCAACGTAAACTGGCAACGTGCGTCACTTGCCTACAGAATACTACTAGATTGGCTGTGCAAAATTAATTAAGCCGTGCCAGTACGGTGCATATACAGTAGTTGTTCTGCCGCACTAAACGCACGGGGTGAGTCGGTGAGACGAATACGACCCGTTCGTCGTTGTTCCTGAAGCTTGCACTGGCACTCTGCGCTCGCATGGCGATGGCGATCGGTGTCCATGGGCGCTGCCTAGTCACTGTCTGGACTCTCCATCCGCCATGTGCTGCGCAAATACCGTATTGACGAAGACGACCAGGAGCCTGATCGCTCCAAAATGGCACTGTCCTACAGTACTGGTGCTGCAAAAAAACCGGAGCCTGGCGTACTGAGTCACTGATGAGTACGTGCATGTTCGTCGCACTTCGTCGGCCCTGTTTTTGGAAAACGAAAGCTACTTAGTGCTGGTAGTAGTTCACACATCGTTCAGTAATCAGTACTAGTAATCAGTTGTCGCAGTTGCAGTGATTCTGGGAAGGAGGTGTTCAACCCCCGGCTTCTTCTAGAACCCGGCAGTTGAAGCTTTTCAAAGCTACCTTACAGATCTACCGGTGCCACTGCCACTGCCCACTGCGCTGCGCTGCCGGTGGCAGGACCGCAGGTGAGCGAGCGGCCCGCCCGGACCGGTTGCAGCCAAACGCCGGCGCGGCGAGCGGCGTCACATGGACTGTACAGTACCGGCGCGCGCTGTGGAGTGTGGACGGAAGGACGCCCCGCCACTTGTCCGCTTGTTTACTCGCCTCACATGGGGGCACCGCAATGGCGGGGGCCAGTGGTTGGACCAGAGGACAGAGCCGGAAAGGATCCGATCCGATTGAGAGAAAAGTCGGGTAGCTTCGACTGTTGTTACAGTTATGGGCGGTCCCCCGCGCTCCCGTCGCCGCGCGCCAACACGTAGAACCACACATCTCCAAGCCGGCCAACCGCCGGCGTTGGCCCACGGGCACCGCGCCGGCCGCCGGGGGGATACAGGATGCTGGCGTGCGTGATCGGCCGGGATCCGCGCGGTATCCCGCTGGTAAATTGATTGGCAGAGTATGGCCGATGGCCGTGCGGCGTGCGCGTGCGGACACGCCGACGCCGACACTCCCAGTGTCCCAGAGCCGCATACGTACTCGGCTAGAAGAAATCACGCCGGCATGTGAGGCTGCTTCAGAACCTCTGCTGCTGTCTGGGATCTGCTACTGCCACATCTGCTGCCGATCTTTGTCAGTGTCCGGCTACGCAGATTAGGCGACGCAAATCGCTCCGACATGCTGCCGCGGTTCACAGCACCTCACGGCCTCACGCATGTATTTTATTAGGAAGAAGAGGCCAAAGAACGGCTTACACGTTCGGGAGATTTATTTAATTATTTAATAGCCCCGGTGACCACGGTTACGTGCCAAAATACGTGTCCAATGTGCACCCGTCGGTGTGAAAGCGCACGATCGAGGTGGTACTGTACTACTCTACTCATCTACTGGGCAGGTAGGTGGATAGACTACATGGCGCCTTGACATGTTCAGCAAGTTTTGAGCGCTGGAACAGGGGGCCTGGCCTGGGAGTGGCGCGTGCATGTGCGGGTCGCTTTCGTCGGCCTCGCATCCGCCCGCGGGGATCCTGCCCTCACATGCGCGGCGAGAGAGCGGACGGCTCACACGGCCATGCATGCAATGCTCACGACGGCTGCAGCTACATCCACGGGTCCGTCCATTGGTTGGTTGGTGGCCGCCGCTGCTCGCCTCGGTCACTTACGTTTACGGAGTACACACCAACCGAACGACTTGGCTTGGATTTTTACATTGCAGTTTTACATTACACATGTCTCTCCTTCCGAAACGGAGCGACAGGGCGGGGCGGCAGAACGTGCATGGTGGCGCTCTCTCAGTGTCAGTGGCTCCGTCCATCGTCGGTTTCCTGAGTACCGTCGTTGTGGAATGATTAGCACATGGCGAATCGGGATCCCGACGCGACGGCGACTAGGTACCGTCCTTCGATCGGCGTCAGTCGTCGCCATGCAGATGCAGTGCAGTGCAGCGCAGGTGCGGGTCGGAGCGTCGTGCTTCAGGAGCAGCTTGTCTCTTTCACACCGCCGCTCTCCTAGCTTCTTCGGTCAGAAAACTCAGGCCTAGCATTGGAATTTGGAAACGGTAACTCCTGAAAATAAATTATGGGAAACGCAGAAATAAAAAGTCAGCAGCGTGCATCACGTTCGAAAACATGTTTGCACGCCCGGCACTATGATTGGCGAAATGTATATTCAGTTGTGCTATGTATTACACATTATGTATTACATATTGATATGGGAATGCGAGATGCCACTTGCCACCTTATTATAACCAAAAAAAAAAAAAAAGCACGCTCTTTAGAGACATAAACTTCAATGTGGAGATGTGGGGAAGCAACGCTGGCGGATAATGACAACTCCAGTCTTTGTGCGCGCGGGTAATCAAGGGGAAGCACTATCCCAATGGAGATTTCTATTAGCCACAAAGAAGCAGAGACTCATCCCATACTTGGCGTGCTATATTGTTTGGGTATGAAAGCCTTGCAGTGTGGGCTGATGCACCGCACATTAGCAACAGCGAGTCCACAAATATTTGGTATGATCGCTGGATTCCAAGAGCAGTTGGCGGCAGGCCCATTTTTCCTAAGCCAAAAGCGGCAACAGTACAAGTTAGTGAACTCCTATCTCCTGATGGCTGGCTTAGAATGATCTCCTGATGGCTGGCTTAGAATGATGAGTTGCTAGAGAGCAATTTGCTATATGGATGCACAAGCAGTCAGAAGGATTCCACTAAGGAGAGGACAAGACGATTTTTGGGGTCGAAGGAACGCCAAGGCATATACTCACTGGTGGGGCCAAGGGGGAGCCGGCAGGGGCCATGGCCCCCCTGAGTTTGTGTTGTTAGGGGGGCCATGGCCCCCTGCTAGCCCCCTTAGCTCCGCTAGTGTCTACTACACCAATGCAGCGTCGAATATTCGAATCGGAAGCTCAATTCTTCCTCCTTTAGCATATTGGGCATGACCGCCAGTGTCTACTGCACCAGTGCAGCGTCGAATATTCGAATCGGAAGCTCAATTCTTCCTCCTTTAGCATATTGGGCATGACCGCCAGTGTCTACTACACCAGTGCAGCGTCGAATATTCGAATCGGAAGCTCAATCTTTCCTCCTTTAGCATATCGGGCATGACGCAATGTCCTCAATATGACAAAAAATTTACAAAATGTAGTCTTAAACTTTGTCATTGGTATCGTCGGTGAATTTACATGTACCTCTAGAAAAAGGTACAACATCGAGGCCCATCCATAACGTCCCAAGACTATCAGATCTGACTTCCACAGTTGATATAGTGTGCACCTTCCTCTATCCAAGACAAAAAAGATGTTGGAGCCCCTAATTCCTACTACTGCAACTACGGATACTCTAACTACCAGTTCTTCAGCAGTCGACTGATTACCAGCTGCCAGAACGAATGATAGCGCCAGTGACCACGCCCATGCCTTGAGGAACACGAGGTGAGTTGGGCATGCATTACATATTATTAATTAGCTTTTTACCTGGTTTCATTATTTCATATTCATGTGCATAAGTGCATTACCATTAATGTTAAAATCAATATTAATATTATTAGTGGAACCAACAACTAGCATTAAGGTAGATACATGCATGTAGAAATATTATAGAAAAAACACTAATATTAGTAAAACTAACAACATTAATAATTAATAAAATGCAATGCATGTAGGCATGCTAATTTTCTTGTGAATTACTAAAAACATTAATTAATTAATACCATATGCAGGAATAGAAGACAAAAACAATACAACTATACTAGCTGTAGTAATAATATTAATGTTGATGCTTGTTGTGGTGCTAACAGACAGAGCCCAGTGGAGGCCAAATTGGGCTCCGGCCCCCCTTGCTCTATGAGATTTCACTAGCATTAAGAATTGTTTTTGATGGTTGCTGCTGTGGAGAAGACAAACAGTGCATAGAAGTCAATAGAAACAATGCTATTGATGGTGTATGGCTGAGTAGTAGCACTGGCAAGCAGGTGGACAATAAAGTGAATCTACATGGCCCTAGTGCACCAAGTCGAATTCCCCCCGATTTTCTAGTAAGCTCCGTCGCTGGTGCTAGTAGTAACTTTTATTGTTATCGAAGAAAAAGGAAAGAGTCAGTGAGTCTTATATCCTCTCTCTTTGTTCTTTTTCATTTTCTTTTTGTCTTTTATTTCTTGAGTATCGTCATTCAACTTCCGATACAGGGGCGGCAGAGGTGCAATTGGGCCGCAAGTGCAGCGCCACGCCACGATGCACGCACGGCGGAGGCAAAGACTCGAACAAAGCGACATTGGATCATTCACGCCATTTGATTTCTCCAACCTAGTGGTCGCGACGAGAAATTTCTCATATCAATCGGCAATGGTGGCTTCGGCCCGTCTTTAAGGTGAGGACCTAGGGTGGAGACAAGGAGGCGTGCAAGGGCCTGCGCCCCCCCCCCCCCCCATGGTCCACCTGGTCCATTAAGAGGACTCATTAATCACCTACAATTAAGCCCTAGGAAACTCAAAAGTCACATTACTAATTAGTATACTCCGTTCCGTGAATGGCTAAATGCAATCGAATCGACTCGATGACTCCTCCGCGCGGAGCTCCGTTCCATGAATGCAAATTGACTCAACAACTCCGCCGCACCGCATGACTGCCGGCGTGCTGCACTCGTCTCTCATCTCCCATCTCCATCTCGCCATGCAAATAGGGAAGAGCAGCAGAGGGCATCGTCATAGCCCTGTACAGGCAAAGTGCGAGGCAAGTAAACTGCAAAAGCATGCCTCCAATCTGCGATCCATTGCGGTAAAGGTGCCAAGGTACAATACTGTATAGTTTATTTGTTTATTCCTTAATTTCTCTCACTGTTTGTTTTAGTAATCACAAACGTCTATTAATTCCATGGTTGATCTCCTTTTCAATTTTTATATTCAATTTAGACATTTAGCATTTGATCTAATAAAGGGACTACTGAGATTAGGTGAAGATTCTATTAATCCCATGATCGATAGATTGCTAAGATTAGTCATAGCTCTTCTAGTATCAATTGCGACTATTGGGACTAGCCGTGAAACTTTTACATATGTTACATTATTTTGCCACATGCGTTACGATTGAATTTGTATGACAATATATATGTAATGTTTAATTGTATATACATATATTTAATTTTGCTGGCACACAGTGCCTAGGTCCCATGTGGCCAAGAAGGCAACTTGGCGGGTCGGCCCCCCTATGTTTGGATCCTGGCTCCGCCCTACTCGATTTGTTTAGCCTATCGGGAACTAGTTGAGCAAGAGGTACAAGTGCGGGATCATGGAGCAGGCATGACATCTCACTCTGTCGCTCACCCTAAACCCTAAACCCCCACTGGCATGATTATGGAAATGCAAAGTGCCACAGTGCTAAAAGGGTTTTTTTGGAGAGTATCCCATGACTTTATACCCTATAGAGCAAATCTCCATTATCGACATATTGAGCAAATACGGGTGTGCGATTTTTGTGGCAATAGTGAGAAGATGAATTTTCATGCATTGACACAATGTTCGTATGCAATCAGTTTTTGGGAGAAGCTCAAGTCGCTCACAGGTATCAAAGTTTCCAAGCTAAATCCTAGAACCTGGACAAGGGACTTGTTGGACACCTCTTGTTGTATAGATGGGGACCGAGAAGTGATCTTGTGTGGTATGTGGTCGCTTTGGAACTCTACGAATGTCCCACAGCATGGAAAATCACCGATCAAACCAAGGCTGTGGACTGGGTACTAGAGGCATGCTTACACGTATCAGCTGGCTCCCAAACTCCAGAAGATGGGAGACAATCGGTACAGAAAATCGAGAGGTGAAGAAAACTGGATGAAGGCTTTCTAAAAGTCAACATAGATGGTGTCTTGTGCATGACTCATGTGTGGGAGAAGTTGGAGCAGTGGTGCGCTGCAGCTTAGGTCAATTACGAGTGGCCTGGTGGCCTCTGTACGGCGACTGAGCTCAATTGGATCGGCTTTATTAGTTGAAGCAGTGGCACTCAGGGAAAGGGTCCGTCTAATTCTGGTAAGCACTCAAGACCTTCTTATAGCTGAGACAGATTATTTTTTTTGAATGAACGCTGAGACAGATTATCAGGTGGTGATTTCTCTTTGGAAGAAAAAAGGTGCACATTACTTAGAATTGCGTCAATTCTAAACAAAGTGGAAGAGCTGCTCATCTTTGTGCCTAACACTCTAGTTTATTTTCGTGATTTTGTTTGGTAATCCCACCTAACTTCTTGCAGAGTTGTTTGTAGTTCGATTGTAATGTCTCATCTTAGTGTATGAAGCCTTAGTTCCCTCAAAAAAAAAATAAAAAAGTGACCAAAGTTGCTTTTTAAGAAAAAAGAAAGAAAATAGTGGCCAACGTTTTGAATTTTTAGGGGGAAAACCATGTCGTGTTTTAGAGACCATCTTATAACATCTAGAACATCAATTATTTGTGATAAGGAGTGGCATGCCCTACTGATGAGCTTGAGAAGTATTCGCCCAACATAAGTACTCGAGTCGAACGAGGCTATGTTTGGTTAAGATGATGGGTCAATGTGTAGCCATTTCAGCGTCTAGTCCGATTTCTTAAGCCTAGGGCTAGGGCAAGCTGAGCTGCTTCCCAAGGTTGCAAAGTAGATGTAGTCCGCATACTTTCTAGGGTTGCTTTAGGCATTAGGCAAATTTCACCAGGGCTTTGGTCCAAACAACCTAGCCTATGGGGAGACCAATGCAAAAGAGGCATATGTGTAATTTCTAGTTGTACACTAATCTTGTCTTGAGAATTTCATATGAAACAACTTGAATATGGCCTATGCGGAGAAGAATGCAATAAGGGTATATATGTAATTTAGGTGTGCACGAATCTTATTTTTGGAATTCCATATTTTAGGAGACGGATGGAATACATTACATAAAAATGAACACACCTGAAGATTTTGAACGTAGAGTACAACCCGGCCGGATCTCAATCACTAACAACCCTGCTCACAGTTACCAGGGGAAAGAAAACTGCCCTGTTCTTTTTTTTTCTTCAAAATTTGCACGTGTCACAATCAGCAAGGAGGATGCTCTGCATTTATGGGTGAGCATCAACAGGTACTCCCTCCATCCCTAAAAGAGTGTCGCCGTAAAGTGCGTGCCACAAGTTTAACTTGATTTGTTGAAAATACATGCAATATTTATATCTCCAAATAATTTTATTAAAAAACTAGATCCAAAGATCTTTCTGACGATATGACACTAATTAATGATATTTATTATTTATTAAAATTGCCGTCATTTATTTCTCGGAAAGTGCGGTGACAATCTTTTAGGGACAGAGGGAGTACTCTGCAACTTCACTCTGCAGTTGCCAGTTGGAGATCAAGAGCTACAGTTTACAGCAGTACTAGCGCCGTTCAAACTATCAGTTTGCACATTCAGAAAATTAAGGTTTATAACCAGTACGCTTATTTTGACCTTGCTGTTTTCAGAAGTCAGTATAGTGTGCACTCATGAGTCATGACTGACGACAAAGATAACAGTGATTCAATTACCGGAAAGGATTGTGTGGTAGTGGTACAAAAAACACTCACACAACTTATACATCTGCAGCAGCATTTGGTGATTGGTAGCAGAACTTGCAATAAGGGGACGACAAAAGGGAAACAAAATGAGAGAGAAATCGATACACTCAGACATCACTAGGGGACTGCAGAGGCCGTGGAGGGAGGGAAGAACTGGATCCTTCAACCTCCTCCTCCTTTTCTGACACCGCCTCTCGCAAAAGCCCGGATGCAGCGCCTGCCGAAGCACACCTTAATATAACGCTCCAGCTGTAATTTAGTAGTTGACCAAGGAGCGGTACGTGGCTCCGGGGTTCCAGCCGGCGGGGATGACATTGTTGGCGACGAGCACCTTGCCGGAGTCGGAGGTGAGCCGGAGCGAGAAGGGCGCCTTGAGCGCCTTGCCGGTGTTGGAGTTGTAGCGCCAGAGCGCGCCCCAGTTCTGCACCATCGGCGTCCAGGTGCCGCACCCGGCCTCCATCAGGTCGACGGCGCTGAGGTCGCCGTCGCCGTCCTCGAACTCGACGAGCACCTCGAAGTAGAACGGGTTGGAGCCCTGGTCCACCCGGAAGGCGATGTTCACGCCGCTGTACTTGCACGGCACCCTGCGGCAGACGAAGGAGATTATAATCGACCAAGATTAGTAGTTTAGTACTACAGCATTATTACTCTGATTCTACACGCGAAATTCTGCACTTCTCGCTGCTCGGCCGCCGTCACGTACCTCTTGTACTGGACCTTTAGGATGCCGGCGGCGCGAAGCCTGTCGGCCATGCCGGGCTTGGCCATGGCGCCCATGGAGGTGCCGCTCATGTCGAAGTGAGCCGCCTCGGCAAGGCAGACGCCGCCGGGGCACTCGTCGGTGATCACCACGGTCGCCGGCTGGCCGGAGCACGCCGTGTTGCTGTCGCATTTAACCTGCGTTGCGCCGCGCGCCACATGAACGCATTCACATTAATTAGCACCAGCGCCGACCACTTTGCACCATGAATGCAGCTAGTAGTACAATGCTACAGCAAAGCACAGGAGCTAGCTGGGCCCTGCTGCTGTGTGACAACAACTGACACCACACGAAGTCTGACCTCGTAGCAAGCGCCACAGCCCTTGCCTCCCTTGAACAGGGACGGACTACCGGCGGCGATCATCGACGAGAAGGGACTCTGCCCGACGGCGGTCTGGTAGCCGCACGCGCCGCCTGCCCATCAAATTGAATTTGCCGATTGCATGTCAACGCCATGTGCAATGCACAGGGTACACAATAACCGACAGACGATAAAAACAAGCAACGGCACTAACCGTCACTGCCGTCGCCGTCAGGTGCGCCGTAGTACGTCGCGCCGGCGGACAACCAGCCGCCGGAGCCGTAGGCGTCGGACACCGAGGGGGTAGCAGTGTAGTTGCTGCGGGCCCTGACAGCCGGCCTGTGTCTCGGCCTGTGCTTGTTTGGCTTGGCGAGCTTGCGGGAGCAAGCAGTGGGGCTCACTAGAAGCGCCAGCACGACCAGTGCGCCGAGCAGGAAGGTGCTAGACTTCGCCATTGCTAGCTAGCTAGTGTGCTTGATAAATGACTAGGAGAGTACGCGCGCGTTGCCGCGCGTGCAGTAGATCTTTGCACCCGTGTGTCCATAGAGTGAACAGTGAAGTGGTACTCATGGCAAGCACTCCAAATAGTATGTTATCATCATACTTTAACTTACATAATGACGACTCAGACGTATATTATCCAAACTGTAAAAAAACATCGTTTTCAAGGAGAAGAGAATCAGTTTGTAAAAGGTTCTATGTCAATAGTATGTATGCCCATTTTACTGGGAATGAAATTTGGAAATATGTACATAAAAGCACAGGTACTTGCATGTCGTGGACTGAATAAAAAACACATGCTCAATGCTGGCACCTTATCTCCAAAATAGTGCCAGAAAATTGAATCACAACCTTTGTGCCCTCAGAGTGTTGTCTTCTCCAAGGTTCTTTGTCCAACTGCATATATTACATACACTTGACCTGAGTAAAGAATTTGAAGACAATGAAACATTAATGATCAATCAAATTTTGTTATGAGTCGCTAACACTCTAGCAATTTCAACATCTGTGGGGTTAGATGATGATAGCAGAGATATCAAATAATTTGATCATAATTTGGGTTGATCAGTCATCAAACTGTAACATGACAATTTTCTAAAAGAAGAATAAATCAATCCATCATCTAATAGATGAGATGAATCTTCTACTTATTGTTTACATTTCACATGGGAGTTCGTATCGCCTAAACAAAATTATCTTATTACAACTTTGGCACCAACTAATTATCTCTCTCTGATGATAAGTGATGCATTGAATTCATGTTAGAAACTTAGAATTATCACATGACACGTTTCAGGAAATAAGAATAAATCAATTTATCATTCAAATTAAAGGAGGAGATGACTATTCTAGTGAGATGGGAGTTCATATTTGCGCAAACAAATAATATCTTGTAAGAACTAAAATACATACGGGAAGATCACTATTGTAGTGAAATTTGCTTTCAGTTTTCATCCCATTAGCTGCCCATGTAACTCAATTAAGATACTATAAGCTTAACTTTTATTTGCAGTTCAATCAGTATTTAAATCTGCAAAAGAAAAGTGCAAGCACTAAAGAATCAAACCTCAACCTTCATGTTCCAATAAACCTCTTTGGATGAAGCAGGCGTTTTGTAACTGTAGATGATGCAAAAGAGTCTGCAAACTATGCGTCATATGAACTTTAGTTAGGGGAGTAAACAGTAAGGGCCAAATTATCTTTGAATTTTATAAGTTATCTTGTCAGACAAAATCATGCCAAATTTAGCGCTAATAAAAAATATATACTATCAATGCATGGGGTAAATAAACCGAAGAGAAGTAATAAAGATGGGTAAAACACTGTTTAAATAATATACTTAATTGGCAACAATGTCCTTCAAAAGTCATTTATTTTTCTTATCTTGAAACTAAGTCAAAGATATAGAAGGACTAAGGCTGAACTGAACCCTCTTAAATATGTACAGCTACTCAAGTACTGATATTCAGACTTTATCCCCATCACTGCTAAATATGGAGCTCCATTGAGCACAGCCAGCTAAGGCAGTAGTGTGAGAGAAGCAACATAGGCACCAAGATGGCAAGATGGAACAGGATGATAAGTTGCATGTTTATGACAAAAATGAGTTGATAATGTAGGGACACATCCCACTAATGACTCTTACTTTGTTCAAACTAACCGTAAGGAAAAAAGTGAAGTCAATCACCCACCATTCCCAGTTCTGAAACAGCAAAAGCACTACTCTTAGTAAGCAATATATATATATATTCTCCAACATTGTGTAAGCCTGTAGATAAAAAATAAGCAAATAGCTGCAGTGTGCATGTAGTGCCAAATGTGACTGCTGAAGAAAGACCGAGTCATCGCGGATTACAAATTAGATTTTGGCAACCAAAGACAGGTCTGAGCAGGTGTAGGGACAGGAGGTGGAGGTGGTGGATATGGCAAGTGTGGCCACATATAGAGAAGGAGCATGACTTTTTTGTGCAAAGTCAGCACCATCGTTTCTCATCAAAAGAAATCCATTCACCCATGAAGATTATCAGTTGTACGAAAATGATACCCATTTCTCCCAAACTTTGAACCAAAGACACCACAAACTTTGATTATTGTTACACATGATGATGGAGCTACAGATGTCAATATCATGATTGTGCAGGAGCGTCCAATCATCCATGGCCGCTGCACAAACAAAACACTTAAACAACCATGTATTTTTGGTTAATGAGCACAAAAGCTAGGCAAAAGGGAAATATAGCTTTCCTTCTGCTTGGTAATAAGCTACATCTTCCTCATTTTCAGTTATGACCTCAATTGGGCATATACATGTTTTTTTTAACTCAAATCATATTCAGATTTGTACATTAAAATCGAACCAAATATCTTTCTCTGCATCCAAACGCCTATGTCATATCTAGCTGTCCTTATAATCTCCAAATCCAGCTAGACAGAGCTAGTGGTCAGAGCTAACAGTTTAGACTTGTGAAGGTAATTGCAAATCTACATAATATAGATGTAGCATATAGAGAAAGGGAAGATAAGGTACCTGATAGTGGTGGAGATAGGGGCGAGGTGCTCGACCGTGCCGACGGCATAGCAGCTACAGTACAACAGCGGCAATCTAGGTCTGCACTCGACCGGGGCATGTGGCAACAGCGGCAACACGGGTACCACTGCCGTCAAGATCCTCGCTGCTATATTCCTTGGTGTCGGCGAAGTTGAGGAGGCCGGCTGCGACCTAATCCAGGGATTTTTTGAGTCGACGGAGTCTGCGTCCTCATGAACCGCATCTTGGCCCTGCTCCGTGATGCAACGGAGGTAGAAAAGAAATAGCAGCAAATCATTGAGGAATAAAGGTACTGGAGCAGCTGATTTGAGTGAAAAACAAAGCAATCGGAAGCCGCGGAGGAACGCAGGTGCACGGACGCCGGCAACAAAACCCTAGATGCACGGCGAGGAAGGTAGCTACGCAACTGAGACAGGCAGGAAGCAATGTGAGGGGAGCGCAGCAGAGGAAGAAGATGAGGTCCCACCTGACGCTACCGCGACGAACGGATGAGGAAGCGCCGGCGGGGTGAGCAACGGCGGCGCCGGTCACGCTATTCCCACGGCGGCGCCTGGGAAGTGGGCGGACTGGGAAGTGGGCGGAGGCTGGGGACTGGGGGCGCGATTTCTCTAGGAGGCGTAGATCGATAGCCCGGTCATCAGTCGAGGAATACAATACATTATTGCGGGTGTACTGGATGTTGTTGCCCACCCACCCTCTGTATGACACGCGTACGAACCACAGCCATGAGAATTCATGAGCCCACACGCAGGAGAGCAATTTTTAATTGGCGAAAGGGGGCACATGGCAGCAGAGGAGTGGTCTGCTGTGGGCACGGGCGCTAGGAATGCAGGGATTCTTTCCCCGATTAGGATGTAGATATAAGCAGTGCGTGGAAGCTCGGAACTCGGAAGGCGGCTGTGAGGTAGAGATGAGCTTAGCTCGAGGGTTTGTTTGGTGATTTGCAGGTGGCCACGAGTGGGGTATTTATTGGGACTGTTGGGACGGGTGGGAGCGAGGACGTACGTGCGAGGAAGAAAAGAAAAGGAAATCCTGCCGAATGAATTATTGGGGAGAACGTGACCGGTTGGTGTTGCAGGAGAAATAGAGAGGCAAAACTAGTGATTATTAATCTGCATACTTCAGTACCCACCAAATAATGCCGCGAGATACAATAATGTATTAACGTAATCCGCATGATGCATGAAGTACAATTGGAGAATGCCATTTAAAAATGTACGATTGAAAAACACATGTTGAGGAATATAAATCTGATCGTCTGTATTTTCATTTTTTATAATAAACTCTAGGCATGTGAGGCACGTCGACCCTGCCATTACAGCACGGTAAGTCTTTGCTTCGGTCTAAACATGGCTTGTGACACGCTGGCATGGCTTCGTGTCGTGTCGACCCAAATATGGCTCCCAAAATACCTATGCTAATTTTTTTTCCCACTCTTGACATACCAAAAATATATTTGTATGATGAACCTCTTTTAATGAAATATATGCTAAAGCACGACCGTGGAAAAAATATTTGTATGAACCATTTTCATGAAAATTTCAATAATTTTCATAATCCATTTAAGAATTTGTTGTATAGTAAATACTAGAAAATTGCATTGTAGTGTCACGGATCTCTTTATGTGTGTTTTTTTCGTGCTGTGCTGCCATGCTAGCCCAAACACAATCCAAAATAACTTTCTCACACTTGCAAGCGAATCTTGTTCGGTTCTTCTGGCTAGTACTATTGAATTAGATGGTTTTTCTATCTATATATATCTCTCTGATATGTATGTACCTATTATAAATCTAAAAAGGTAAAAATGAGGTGCTTCCATAGCAGCGTTGATCCTCCCAAAGAGATCTACCAAATGCGACCTCATTACTTATGCTTGCATTTTCGTCTAATTTGAACGGTGAAGACGTGGTACCTGAAAATCAGTTTCAATAATCTCAACATGTGTCGGTCCAATCTTTTGTGGGTGTTCATAAATAATAGGGAGATTTTCTTTGTAGGACACCGCGAAAAGATGGAATTTCTTTGCAACACACCGCAAACGCGGCTCTTTGCCCAGTACCATTAAAATTTCGTGTATCTTTGCTGCAACACACCGCGACGATTAAAATAGGATTTTTCTGCGTTCGGGAGAGAGAAACTTTGTAAAATGACAAGTGATGCCCCTGTGGACCGGACTCACAGTGTCTTGGTTGAACCAGACCACGTCGCCATGAACCCTAGGCCAACCTTATCCTTTCCCTTGCCTGTCTCGCACATCCGCCGCCGTCATCTCCAGCTCTCAGTCGCCGCCGCCGCTTAGATCTCAGTCGCCGCCCCCGCCACAGATTTCAGTGGCCGTCCCCGCCGACGCCGGTGTCAAGGAGCCAGTGGATGGACGCGTGAAGATGGTGTCGACCCCGAAGCCGAAGCGCCTTCGGCCGAGTATTGAATCTCCATCGAAGGGTCTCAACCTCTCATGGGTTCCTGACGGGTATGCACAGTCCTCCCCCTTCTCACCCCTAGTGTTTGTGGTCGTGCAAGGAATGGATGTCGATTTGCGGTTAGAAGTAGGTATTTGTCCAATTTTAGGGATTTCATATGTGTTGTTTTTGTCCATTTTTTAGGATGGACAGTAGTGCTGCTTTAAGGATAGCTGTGTGTGTCCCATCCTATGTCGAGGCTTGCGATGACGGTAGGAACGTGCCGCGGAATGCATCTGATTTCCAGTTCATACGGGATAGAGACACTCTGAATCTGAGGGATTTGACCGAGGATGTAGCAGAGAAATTATCTTATGGAAAATCTCAGGGTTTCAATCTCTCATTTTATGACAAGTGTACGAAATGCTATACCATTCTTAGCAGTGATGCAGCTCTGATGAAAGCTATTGACAATTATTGGGACTTAAGGAGGCTACCTTTGTTTGTTCAGTTCTATGACACTGTTGCAATGGCATATAGTCAGAGCTTGTCTGCTGAGAATGAGCCTGTTGCATCTTTGCATCCCCCTTTGCATTCTGAGAATGAGCCTGTTGCATCTTTGCACCCCCCTTTGCTTGCTGCTGATGTTGGGCATGGTGCTGTTGATGAAGTATTACCTGATGGAGATGTTGATCAGGATGTTGAGTCACTTAGTGTAGGGAGCAGTGATGCTAACTCAGCTGACTGTACTGACTCTGCTGCCTCTGTCCAACCAAAGAAGGTAAGAGGCACCAAAATGCATGTAGAAGACAATGAGCCCTGGGATGAAGATGAGGAGGAATATGTTGGAGTCAATGATGAGGGGCAGTACATCTCTGAACCAGTCAGTGGTAACCAAGTGGAGGAACCAGTTCACTCTGACTCTATTGAACATGATGATTTACTTGTTGATGATGAGGCTGGTTGTGAGGTTCCTCAGCATGTAACTAATTTAGATAATCCAACTATAGCCCTTGGTGTCACATTTGAGGATGGAGACACCTTTAAAAGGGCTATTAGACAATTTGCAGTGCTTAATGAGTTTGAAATTTTAGCTCCTTATAGTGAGTCCACAAGGTACAGAGGATACTGCAAGGGATTCACAAGCAAGAAGAAGAAGTGCATGTGGAGGATCCATGCTTCTCAACTGCAGGATGGGAAGACTTGGAAGGTATGACTGTCCACATTGTGTTACTGACATTTGTTATTAGCATCCCTTGTTATATTGGATAGTGCTGTGATGATTTCTTTTCTTGCAGATAAAGAGGTTCTATGAGAAGCATACCTGTCCCAGCACTTCAAAACTGGAGCACAATTGTATGGCTAACAATGCATGGGTGAGGGATAGGGTTATTAGCATCCTGAGGGATGATCCAACTACTGGAGCAGGAAAATTGAAGAAAGACCTAGAGAAGATGTACAACATTAAACTGTCATATTATGTTGTCTGGGATGGATGCAAGATGGCTCTAGAAGAAATACAGGGTAAATGGGATGACAGTTTTGAAGATGCTTATAGATTCAAGGCTGAGGTGGAGAGGACTAATCCAGGAAGTATTGTTGTCATTGATTGGGCACAAGACAACAAGAAGATGAGGTTCACAAGGATGTTTGTTGCTTTCAGAAGTTGTGTTGATGGGTTTTTGAATGGGTGCAGACCCTTCCTGGGTGTAGACTCAACACACCTAACTGGAATGTGGAGAGGACAGCTAGCTTCTGCATCTGCTGTAGATGGTCACAACTGGCTTTTTCCAGTAGCTTATGCTATCTTTGAGTCTGAATCAGCTGAGAATTGGAAGTGGTTCTTTGAGCAGCTACAGGTTGCCATTGGTTCTCCTCCTGGACTTGTGATTTCAACAGATGCTGGCAAAGGGATTGATAAGGGAATCACATCTGTATTCCATAATGGAGTTGAACATAGAGTGCATGAGGCATCTTGTGAAGAATTTCAATAAGAGGTACAGAGGGGCTGTGTTTAAGAAACACTTGTGGCCAGCCTGCAGGGCTTACAACCAAAAGCACTTTGACCATCATTACAGCATAATGCAGAAAGCTTCACCAAGGGCTATGAATTGGATAGCAGACAACCATAAGCACTTGTGGACTAGATGAAAGTTCTCTCATGCAAGCAAATGTGACTATGTTACTAACAACATAGCAGAGACATTCAACAGTTGGATTAGGCAAGAGAAGTCACTACCTATAATCCCATTGATGGATAGGATCAGGCAAATGATTATGGGCAGACAAGAAATTAGGAAGTCACTTGCAGCAAGAATGACAGACAAGATATTACCTCACATCACAAAAGAACTGCATGCAATGAGCAGAAACTTACAGTACATGATATATAGAGGTCCTAACAACACAGCTGAGATCCAAGACACTATAAAGGAACTCAAAACTTGGAGGCATACTGTAGATCTGGAGAATAGGACATGCAGTTGTCAGAGGTGGCAGATAACTGGGTTGCCCTGTACTCATGCCCTTTGTCTGATCAATTCCATGCGCAACAGAAGTGTGGAAGACTATGTAGACAACTACTATTCTGTTGCCATGTTCAAGAAAGCATATGAGAAGGTGGTAAACCCAATGACAGATAGATCTCAATGGCCTCAGGTGGAATTGGGTTTCAAGTTGTGGCCTCCACGCTTCAAGAGGGCTGCAGGCCGCCCAAGAAATAGAAGGATCAAAAGCTCTGCAGAAGGTGGCACCCAACGTAGACAAATGCAGTGCAAGAGGTGTGGCCAGTTTGGCCATATGGCCAAGACCTGTAATGAAACAGTGTATGACTACGATGCACCCCCCACCAAAGACCACCAAAGGCAAAGCGAGTGAGGAGACAGAAGGCAACCACTGTGTCCACCCAACAGTCAGAGATTGAAGGACAAACCCAAAGTGTTGCAACACCATCTGAGATTCCTGCACTAACAAACAGCCCAGCAGCTAACACTAGAAGGTAACTACAATACTAACTTTATTGCATTAAGCTTTTGTATTGCATGCCACTAATACTGTTTGCCCATATGTTGCTCCTACCAGCCGCAAAAGGATGTCTGAGGTAGCACCAAAAGGCATCAGGGAGCACAAAAAGATGAAGCAAGCCAACACCAACAACAATGCTTCCCAGACTGGAGCAGCAGGACCAAGGAAGAACCTGGCACTGGAAGAAGGTGGCACCAAGAAGAGGATCAGCAAAAAGAAGTTGATAATGAACTTGTGATTGCAATTATGCACTATATTCTGTGATTGCAATGTTATGTAAAGCCAGTAGTGATTGCACTATGTTGCTTGTACTGTCATTTTGCATGTTGCTTTTGTGAGGCACAACTCAGGATATGAACCTGTTATTTGGTGTGAACTGCTATGGAATAGCTGGAATGGCAAACTTCTGTGGCCAGTGCTGATGGCAACCTGATATGTAAACTAAACCTGTTATGGTCCTTATGTAGCATGAACCTGTTATGGTACTTATGTGGAAAGCTTTTGTGTCAACAACTTGTGCAATGAATCTGTTATGATCTTTATGTATCGACAAGATATTGTAACTGAAATGAGAAGTTGCAACACTTTCATTAACTAGCTAGACCAACATTAGTCTTACAAGTCTTACAAATAAGGCAATATCGACAAGATATTGTAACTGAAATGAGAAGTTGCAACACTTTCATTAACTAGCTGGACCAACATTAGTCTTACAAGTCTTACAAATAAGGCAATAACTGGATACAAGTTGCAACACACAAAAATACAAACAAGATGCTGCCATTCTAACTTAACAGCTTGCTCCCCTTCTCACTTAACCAACAACACTAACAGAACTAGCACTAACACAAACAGATTTGCAACCACAACTACAAGCAGTCGATCTCCTATTTTCTCAATGTTCTTGTTCAGAGTGCTATGGCTGTCAAGTAGATCCTTAAGCTTTGCCTCTGAACCATTCAGATGGATGACAACACTCTGCAACATGTCTTTGCAGTCGTCAAGACCTTCCCAGTCCTTCGCTGTGTCGTTGGAAGGCTGCACCACCTCTAGCGCCATGGCGTCTCGCGCTCTGATCTTACTGCAACCGCGAGGAAGATGGCTTTTTGAGACCAACAGCTCCACATAGTGCTCTTCAAAATAGTAGGCTCCACAAGCAAAATCGGTCTGCAAACCACCATTGCGCCAAATTTAAACTTCAATCAATGGGATTCATCACCAGGACAACAAAAACAAGGAAACTTACATGCTCAAGAAGTGGACACTTGTAGAACCTCTTCCCTTTGCTACCGGACTTCTGCGAAACACGGCCGATGAGCATGGTCCCGCACTTAGGGCAAGCCACCAATGGCAGGAATCCTGCAGGATCCCTAAACGGATCAAGCGACAAGGGCGCCGGCTGCTGCGCGCCGAAGGAGGTCGAATGCGAGCTGGATGCCATCCCAAAAGCTAGGGTTCGTGCACGGGAATGGGGAAGATGGGGAATGGGGAAGACGGGAGTGAGGAAGAAGATGGGCTCGATCTGGTTTGTTCCCTTTTTTTTTTATGAAGACTCGATCTGGTTAATGTGGTTCAACCACACCGGCAGGGGTAAAATCGTCCGCTCCCTCACGTTTCTCTCTCCCGGACGCAGAAAAATCCTATTTTAATCGTCGCGGTGTGTTGCAGCAAAGATACACGAAATTTTAATGGTACTGGGCAAAGAGCCGCGTTTGCGGTGTGTTGCAGCAAATTCCATCTTTTCGCGGTGTCCTACAGCAAAATCTCCCTAAGAGTTAAGCCCATGTGAGTGTTATCTACATATACATAAA
>JADLZL010002643.1:0-12059 GCA_015844335.1 Chrysopogon serrulatus
GCCACATTGCCAAGCGAGATGATGACATGAGACCGAACGCGGGTGGGCGTGCACTGTGTGATGATCAGTAGTGCTCACCGTGTCGATTAAGGACCGTCTGGCGTAGCCTGTGTGTGGTTGAGACTTTTGCAAGATTTGCCATTACATACTCCAAGCCCGTGGTACCTTGCTGTCTAGTTTGAGAATGGATCCTCAAGCAAGACCGGGAGTGGAGAGATGGCGAGAGTAGTACCCACCCTATGAGTCCACATGGGATGGCAATACGAGTCCCCGGGCGATGGCATGTGAGTCCAGAGGATGGCATGTGTGTACTTCAGACCCGTGGTTTAGAAACCTTCAAATTAAAGTTGTTAACTGATCAATCGTCGCTGCTCCCTGGTTATAGACCGACCGCCCAGACCACTCACTGTAGTGAAAAATGAACAAAAATGTTGATTTATATGGATGATCCAAGAAAAGTTTGTAGAATTAGAATAGGTCTTCAAAATGTAGAAAGATTTCTTGATAATACTTGAGCAAAATTAAAAATAAAGATCCAAGTTTTAGTATGAAAATATTTTCTGTCCACAAATCCCATTAAGCCAAGATGCCCTTGATTTCTCCTCTGCAAGACTTGTTGAGTACCCCTCATGTACTGGCTTCAGGGACCCCCTCTCTGCAGGTGTAGAGCTGCATTGAGCAGGCTAGACGTTTTTGCCTCATGACGACGGTCTTGGAATAAAAGAAGAAGAGCATGTAGAGTAAAGTTGTTGGAGCGGGGAGTTGCATGCACCCGCAAGGCGTGGTGACTGCTGTGTGCTGTAATAAAAGCATTAATGCTACTTACCGTGAGCACGAGTAAAACGCTGGTTTAATAAATTACACCGGTTTGAACTATGTTATATACTTCCGCTTACTCTAATGTCGTAATATATTTTGCATAATTATATAAATCCTTCCGCGTAAGTCATCGTGATGCCAATGTAACCATCCCATCCTCGCTCGGAAGAGCGAATCGCCTGGGCAGCAGTTTATCCGCGCATGTCATCTGAGAGGTCGCTGAAGCAACGGTACGTGTATGTGGGGCTATCCAATTTAGCCGGTTCTTCTGACAGTCATTACCACTCCAAGTGTTCTTAAAGCAAGTTGCACCGACGCATCAAAGCGGCCACCGTGTTATTTATAGAATTTTCTTAGTGATGGGATTCACCCAATAACGCAAGTCGAATTGAAAAGTCAAAAGCAAAAATCCGCAAGAAAGCCTCAGAGACTTCTTATAAAGATTTGAAGAACCGAAAGCATAAGTACACCATATCACCGAGAGTAATAGAAGCATTTTTCATACGGCTTAAAAAGTAAAAAATTTTAGATGTTTCATGATTGGCATGAAAACCCTCTACAAAACGAAAAGAACAGCTGAAAAGATGATTACGTTGGTAATATAAGAAAAGATTTTGGGACAAATGCAAACAACTCATGAAGAATCAACACAGATGTAAGAAACAAACTCGAACAGATCGTAAAAACAATACAAGATGGAACAACCAAACAACTCGGGTTATCAAGACAACTCGAGACAAAGACAAACTTGCTGTATCAAGACAACCAAGAAGATGAAAGTTCATTCAAGATAAATGCATAAAGAATCGCACAACAAAAGAGATATTCTCAATAAATAAGGTGGCATCCAGAAAAAGAAAGAAATTCTATAAAGAAGATTGAATGACCTCACAAAAACACAGTTTACCTATCATCCAATTCAATGGGGAGAGTGTCGATTTTTCAAGAAAATATATGAAAGGGACAAAAACAAAGACATGAAGAAAAACAAAAGAGAAAAAGAAGACAAACAATTCCATAACCCCAAAATCACAAGAGCATTATTCAGAGCACTACCAGGAGTAAATGTTGTTGGCTAACAATCGCTTGCAGCAGAGCCAAAGAATACCTAGATATTTAAAACTGGTCATTATCCAATTCAGTTCACGTAGGAAGATCTGGACAAGTGTTGGGAATCCAGGGTTATATCCATTAGCACTCTGACCAATAATTGCGCCTAACAATCACAAAGTACTCATCGATGCAAGACCCAACATCATATTTGCAGACATCCCTAAAGAAAATGGGGAACAGAATTCTCATGATCACACCTACAAGCGTACCTTTTATGGATAGTGCCCTGAGACCAGCCTATGCCTCTCGGACAGATTACACTTCCAAGTAACATTTGGAACTCCCCACAAATTACAGTGACAGAGCTCATCAAATTTGAAGCCGGGTGATTTTGAATCATCATATCATGAGATATTAGAAAGACCAAAGACTAGCAAAATTCTTGGCTATACCACACTATCCATATCTACTACTCAAGATGCCAGTACCACACGGAGTTCTCTCTCAGAGGAGACCTAAAAAGAGCCTACGAATGCGATGTACAAGCAATAAAATATCCTCAAAAAGTACAAGGTGAAATCAACCCGATCAAGATGCGTAAATAAGAACTAAGAACTAGAGATACTCACCTAAAAACAAAGTACACTACCACAACTGGAAGCGAGAGGGCACCAAAAAGCATCGATCTAGAACGTGATCCGATCAAGTATTCGCCACAATCAGCGACACCGCTTATCAATAGGGATCCGCTACCACCAACTTCTTACAGACAAGGGATATACTTGCTCGAAACCACAGATATGCCCCTGAAACCAAAGCGGAGTTATCGAAAACAAAATTGAAGTCAACAAAGGAGCAAAGACCGACCGTAAACAAAGATTCACGACAAGCCACCAAAATGACAAGAAGGAAGCAATAAAAAGGAAATAATCCGACTACTAGGTTCATTAAAGAAATCTTATAATCTGACCAAGTTGGCAAATCCTCGCTCGTACATAAAAAAAGAAAACGTATGAATGGTGTATGTGTCGACGACACTACACGACCTCAACAAACATTGTCCAAAGGACCCTTTTGATTACCAAGAATTGATCGATAGTGGATTCAATGCCAGATGGATCAGCTCTATTATCCTTTCTAGATTGCTATTCCTGGATATCACTGCTGCATTGTACTAAAAGAAGAAGACCAAAGCAAGACTTCTTTCATTACCCCTTTCTGCGCCTATTGTTACAAAAACAATGTCTTTAGACCAAAAATGCAGGGCAACATACCAAAGAGCAATCCGCACTTGTTTGGGAGATCAAATTTGGAAAGAACGGAAGCATATGTGGATATCGTGAAGTCGCCAAAAACAAAGAACCCAGATTCTCCGATTGAAGATCTACAATAAACTTTCAACAATCTCAAAAAGATGGAAGTGGAAACTTAACCCCAACAAATGTGTATTTGGCGATCATCGACAACCACCGGATTTCTAGTCACCAAAGAGGAATTGAAGCAAGCACAAAACAAATCAAGGCATAACCGCATATGGGCTCACCAATAGATATCAAGGATCTACGTGAAATTACCAGTTGCATGGCAAAGACTCAATGTGATTCATCTCCAGACTGGGGAAAAAGGCTTTTACCTTTTTTCAAATTAATTAAAGAAAACATAACGTTTACTGGAACTACACAAGAAGCCTTCGATAAGCTAAAAGCATACATCACACATCTCTAGTATTAGTACCACCAAAGAAAGACGAAGACCTCATGCTTTACATTACAATCATTTTCTCAGTTAGCAGTTAGCATTGTGGCTATTGTAAAAGAAAAGAACAAGGACACATCTACAAAGTACAAAGGCCAAGATACTATATAAGTGAAGTACTACGTTATCAAAAAGTGATATCCTCACGCAAAAACCACTCACGCAATACTTATAACTTCAAGGAAGCCTGCATTATTTTGAAGATCACAAAGTAGTCGTCAGAATGCATTTTCCACTCTGAGACATCCTAAGAAACCGAGACTCAACAGATCTAATCCCCAAACGGGCAGCTTGAACTCCTGAGCACTCAAGATAGAATTTAAATTCAAGAAAGGCAATCAAATCTCAAGCATTGTCCGACTTCATTGCGAATGGACCGGAATACAAACAACCTACCCAAACGCCATCCCAGACCATTGGAAAATGTACTTCGATGGATCTAAAACTGAGGGGCGTGAGCGTGAGTACTACTTATCGCACTTCGATGGAAAAAACAAATCCAAATATGTTCTACAAATTTTTATGGCAAGCTACCAACAATGAAGCGTAGGACGGCACTCATCCACGGCCTACAAGTCGAACATCACTTGAAATCAAAAGACATTAGTCTACGGAGATTCAGCAAGAAGTAGTCAAATCAAGTCAATAAAGAATGGGATTGGGTTGCACCAAGGAAACATGGATGCCTCATTGGTAAAATTAAAGCTTGAGAAGAATTAAGGTCTAGAAATACATTATATTATGAGATTCAAAAGTTGCATGGGGGTGTTAGCCAAACTAGGCTCGGGGAGGAGAAAAGTACTCCGCTGGAGTTTTTGTAAAAGAATTAAACAAACCATCTATCAAGTCGCATTTAAAAAAGAAATGAGAAGAAGAAGACAGAACAAGAGCAAATTCTAAGAAGATTGCATAACTCAATATGGATGCAAATTCATAGACTACATCAAGAAAAAAGATAACTGAAATAATGGATGCAAGAATCGATGAAGCAAAAACTACGCCTTAGTAGGAGATAATCTTTACAAAAGAGCAAAGATCATCGCGTATTATTGAAATGCGTATCAACAACAGAGGGGGAAAGAAATATTACTAGAAATGCACCCTGGTGTCAAGGGAATCATGCATCTTCAAGGACACTAGTCGGAAAAGTTTTTCGATCAGGATTCTATTGGCCAATAGCATTAAAAGACGCCGAAGAACTAGTCAAATATCGCAAAAACTATCAAATGTTTGCAAGACAAGCACGTTCCAGCTCACAATCTAATATGCATCCCACCAGCATGGCCGTTCTCATGCCGGGGGGCTTGATCAAGTCGACCACTTAAGAAATCCAAAGGAGGGTTCGAGTACATCTTCATGGCCATCGACAAGTTCACCAAATGGATAGAATACAAGCCATTAGTAAAATACAAATACCCAAAGCACAAGAGTTCATCCAAGAAATTATGCACGCATTTGGGATGCCAAACAGATAATTATGCACCTAGGATCACCATTCACACAACCAATGAATTCAAAAGCTGGGGCTCAAGACTGCGGATTCAGCATAGATTATGCATCAGTCGCACATCCAGAAGCCAATGGACAAGTAGAAAGAGCAAATGGACTCATATTGGCAGGATTGAAACCAAGATTATATGAAGACCTCAAAGATTATGGAGCAAAAATGGATAGATGAACTACCCAAAGTAGTCCTGGGATTAAGAACTCAAATAAGCGTAAAGCAATCGGGTTACCCACCTTTCTTTTCCTAGTATACGGATCGAGTCGCATTACCAAAGACTTGAATATGGACATCCCCCAAAATTGAGCAATACAATGAAGGGGAAGCAGAGGAAACCAGAGACTAGAAATCGACAGCCTTAGAAGAAGTCGAGTCAATGCAACACTACAATCAAGAAGATACATGCAAGGACTAAGAAGATATTACGACAAAAACGTTCAACCAAGAACCTTACAAGCCGGGCGATCTAGTTCTCAGGAAAATACAAAAACCAGATGGAAGACACAAACTACTCAGCCCATGGAAGGTCCCTTCATAGTAACAAAAGTAATGTGACCAGGATCCTACGAACTAATGATCAAGACGGAGCCCCAATAAAAAATTCATGGCACATCTCTCAATTACGACGATTTTATGCCTAGATAACAAAGACATGTACTACTTCTTTCAACAAAGATTCATAAGAAAGATTACAGTATCCCAGCCTTCTTTCCAGAACTAGATCCCGACTTCTAGAATACGGAACTCGAATAAGGACCCACGGTCCCCAAACCCGATGAAGCAAAAAATCCCAACCTCCCTGCAAACCCCGATGAGAGCAAAGCGCCGACCCCCCTGCAAAACCCCGATGAGAGCAAAAACGCCGACCGGGCAAACCCCGATGAGAGCAAAATCGCAACATAGAACCCCCGATGAGAGCAAAAACGCCGACCCCCGGTTGTTTTCACAACACCGATGAGAGTACGGCTAAAGAAGTCAACACCGCCCCTATCCTAGCTCCTTTTCAGACTAGATGAGAGCCAAGAGAAAGCTCGACCTGTCCCGACTTCTAGATAAAAGGAACTTGGATGAGGGCCTACGGTCCGAATTATTTGTTGAAGTGCAAAATGGCTACAACCTAGCCTCGAGCCCAACTATTCCGGGGGTTGTTTTCACAACACCGATGAGAGTACGGCTAAAAATAAGTCAACACTGCCCTATCCTAGCTCCTTTTCAGACTAGATGAGAGCCAAGAGAGAGAGCTCGACCTATCCCGACTTCTAGAGAAAAAGAACTCGGATGAGGGCCTACGGTCCGAACTAATCATTGAAGACGGCTACAATATTAACTATTCTTAGATGGATTCACAACACCAAAAAGGAGTACAACAGATAACAAAATATTCAAACATTTCAACTCAAAGAACAAGATATTTGGCCAAGATTCAAGAAAAGAATTTCTTTTTATACAAAATCTGGGAAGGCATCAAAGTTTCATTACAACAAAAAAGTTTACTATTGATGATCATCACCATCATCAAGACGCACCGGGCGTGAATCTCTACAAGATTAGAAACTCCCCGAGCTAAAAGGCAGTGATTCAAAAAGTGCTTGTTCATCCTCAGAGTATGGGTCCCATCCATCACTCTATCAAGAGGAAAGTTGGGATCAACTACTCCTGGATGCGAGCCAAGACACCCCTCGAACGCCAAGCAACACCGCATCCTTGGCAAAATTGATGGTCCGCTTCTGGCCGGGCCGAGGAAGGAATCGAACCTGTGTCAGACCAAAGATCTTCTCTCTCAAAGATAGTGGCAAGACCTTGCACGTAACTCAAAGAAGGTTGACCACCTGTCTTCAAGCCTTCTAGACGGACGGACAAGTCTTCAATCGATGCCTTAGCCTCAAAAAAAAGATCTCGATCAGCACCACGCCTAATCGCCCGAGCCCGGCCAAAGTTTCTTCAAGATCCTCCTTTACCTTCTCCGAGTCATTACGAAAAAGTTTTTACTTCAAGCTTCAAAGCTTCGCCTCCGAGTACTTCTTCTTCAAAGCCGCAAAAAAGGAAGAAGAAAGAAGTCGAGAAAAAAAAACAATGACAAAATTATACGCAACAAAAAGCATTTACAAGTACCTTGAAGATCTCGAGAAGCCTTTTTTCTGATTCAACGGCAAAGAACTACTTGAGCTCTCAAGGCAGCCTCCGAAGATTGACGCCCTTGACGCCTTCATCAAGCGCCCGCAGAGAAGCCAACTCATCCAACAACTTCTTTTGAGACTCGACGAGCCAAAAAAAGAGGTCGGAATCACCGATATACCCCGCACATAAAGCAAAGGAAGGATAAGAAAAAGACAAGACAGAAAAATAAAGAAAAACAAGTCATCCTACCTCGAATTGTTCAAGAAAAAGACTTGAACCCGGCCCAAGTTTCTTAAGGCGAGAACTGATTGAAGTCTTCTTCCGCCTCCCCGCATCAACTTCAAATCACGAACGTAATCCCAAGGAGCATAAGAAGGAGACAAAGAAGGAGAATTCCCAACCCTAGAAGAAGTCAAGGGTTGGGCAAGAGGCAACTCTTCTGCTACAAAAGGCCGACCAACCGCCTCACAAGAACCAAAGAAAGAAGAAGTCCCAAAGAAGAAGATGAAGCCACCACTGGGACCGAATCCACAGCTGGATGAGGATTAGGCACGCACACCCGACCCATAGCACCAACACTCACGGTCTTCTCGTAATCGGCCGGAGCTAAAGACCTACAAGAACAAAAGAAGCTAAAGACAAATGATACCAAAAAGGAAGAAAAGAAGTCAGCACTTACCTAGGAGCACGACGAATAGCAAGTCGAGGACGAGGAGGCTGAGGCGCATAACCACATCCAAACCCACCAACAACCCGGCTGGAAGGAAGGAGGAGGACCGCAAGGGCCCCAAGGCCGGAGAAGGAGAAGAAGTTGCACGGGGCTACAAAAAAGCCAAGTCGAACAAAAACAACAAAGAAGTATGTATACCAAAGCCAAAAAGACAACACTTACCGACGAAGAAGAGGAGAATCATCAACATCCTCACCCTCATCTTCAAAAAAAAGAAGAACGTATACACCGCCTACCAAAGAGAAGAATCAAGACTACTTTCAAAAAAAAAGAGCGAGCAAAAGTAAAACCAAACAACCTCTCACCTATCAAAAGGTTACCCGATGGCCGAGGGGAAAGAGAAGAACGCGCCGCTTTTCGAGCCGTGAAGAAGAAGAATCTCCCCCAGCAGCCTCTTAGCACCGCACGAGTAACTCGAGGAAGGGCCACCTACCGATAAGGAACATACCAAGAGAAGGCTCCATCAAAGAAATACCCGCAAAAACAACTCCCGGCCTTCAATTACCCGATGACCAAGACTAAATCCCTGAGGGAGCAGAAGAGGAGCAATCTCCCCATCAACATAAAGAGAGGCATCAACATTAAAAATCCCCGCCAAAAATGCTTCAAAAGAACAAAAAATAAGTCAATATTAATCAAAAAGAACTGAAAAAACAAAAATTCAAACAAAAATATAACTTACAGCAGGGGGAGGATTATCGGTCGAGTACTCAAAACCAATCATGGGGAACCACCGACGCCCTTTTCAAAATCTTCCGAGACGCAACAAGCATCTCCCATTAGACAACTCGGCCGTGGCCACCATTCTCGAAGGGATCCTCAACACCCGAGTACTCAAAGCCAAAATTCTCCGTGCCTTCAAAGGTTGTACTCGGGCGACTAAGATAACTTGCCACAATAGCAAAAACCGACAAGCCATTCTCGCTTCAAGTAACTAATCCTATCAAAAAGAGGTTCAAGAAGAGACAACTCGGCAGTGAGTCGCTCCTTCTCCCACCGATCATTAGGAATGTGCGGGACCCCCCGAGTAGGTTTGGAGTGCCGGAGCACCAAAGACCACCATCAAGATTACCAAAGATAAAACCACTGACCGCCAATCCTTCACGGAATCAACAAGGTCATACTCAAAGAAGTGGGCTCGACTTTACGCCCTTGCCGAATTGATCCCACATCCACCAAGGGTGTGGAGGGAATCATTGGGGCTGCGGCTTGAGACGGAAAAGAAAAACGGAACAGATTGAGGGAAGGAGGAATGCCAAGGAAAGTCTCAAAAAAATGGACAAAAAACAGAAGATGAAGAACCCCATTCGGGTAAGATCATGAAGAGAGATGGAAAAGAAGCGAAGAAAACAATGGAGGAAGGAACAAGCCGGCAAAACAAAGCCCCAAGCACGAATAAAAAAGAAACAAAAAGCACAATCTCCCCGGGCGGGGAAATGGGGACACGATGCTCACCAAAGCAACCCAACCGGAGAACTCCTTTGGGCCGGATCATACCCAAGTCCTGCAGCTCGACCAGATGCTTCTCCCCGAGTAGTCGGGCGGGAAGTTCTTCGCGATGGCCTTCATAGCAAAGAAACTCGGGATTCAACCGCCGTCGACCTCCTCCTCAAGAACAGGCTTCTCAACTACCGACTTCTTGAGGCCACCTTCTTCCTTCCCATGCAACGAATCAAGCACCCAAACTAAGAGGAGGATGCGTGGCGGCAATGCAAGAGCAAAGATTTGGGGATTTTTTTCTACGGCGCTAGGGTTTCGTGAAGCAAAGGCAAGGTGAAGAAGAAGAACAAGAACCGCAGCCTAATTTATAGACCGGTCTTAAAAGGCCCACTTAAGGGGCAACGGTAAAAAAGGCCAACGGATACAAGGCGCAAGAATGTGAAAGGCCCAAGAAACCCTTAAATCATGGGATAACGGTCCGTATCCCGCTACCCACCAACGGTAAAGTACTATGCCGTTACAAGGAAAGATAGCTTTGCCAATATTATCATAACAAGTCGGCCACCAACAACTCCAAATGAAGGAAGCCAACCAACTTCGAGCCAAAACAAGTCTACTAAAAGATATACGCCTTCATATCAATCAAAAACAAGTCGGCTCGAAGGCGGACAACCATAAACACAGGACAAAAACAACTCGGATCATTGCAGATCAAATATTCTTCAATATTACAGATACAAGGTTACAAGTCTTACAAGACCCATCGAATTTAGAAGAAATCCAAAGCAATAGCTACAAGGAACCCAAAGTGGAATTTCTGCCATAGAAAACAATTACGCAGTAATCCAAAAACCCCCTCGGCATGCACCTGCACTACCTCTAAGGCGTAATGAGCCGAAAGCAGATCCAAAGCAACCTTGATACACCAAACAAAGGTATTCAAGATTGCCAAAAGGAGCACCGATCGATCAAGCATCACATCGGGCCTCTCCAAGAACAAGTCGGATCGAACCCCATGTGAACAAGAGAGCTCCAGCCCAAGGTCGGGCGGTAGCTTGATCTCGCACCGCACGCCTAGAAGACCTGCGGCGGCTCGGCAACCTTCCCACGCAGAAAGCATATGTTTGGCGTAGTGGAAAAGAAGAACTAAGAGTGCAAAATGACCCAAAGATAAGGCACATCTCAAGACTTCTTCTACCTACCAGAACGAGCCTCCAATCACAATGCTACTCCGGGATTAGTCTCGCCTCTAATCCCTATCTCAAGAATTCTTCTACCCACTAAATGGACCATACCGAAGAACAAGAAAGAAGCCTGGGTCGTTTCAACCTCACAAACTATCATTGTCACAAGAACAGAAGAAGCATACTACAAGACTCAAAACAACCAAAAGGGAAGTGCAATTTATAGACCAAGATCGGCGTACATAGACCAAGTCCACCAATTCAGAGAAGCATTGACAAGGACAATAAAAGAAGGCAAAGAAGAGAGCAAATGTAAGAGTATATTCCAAGCATATCCCAAAGACAGTAAAAAGCCTTTATACCACCACCGCCAACGCCCAACCATAAAAGTAGACATAAAGGACAAGAAAAGCAAAGTCACGAGCCGTTGTCCGCTTCCTACACATAGAAGAACAGTAAGGAAGAACTCCTGAAAAGCTTGGGGCTGCAGCCTAAGGAAGAAGAAAAAACTAAGGAAGAACTCGAAAAAGCTCTGGGGGGTCAGCCTAACTCGAAAAAGCTCTGAGGCGGCAGCTAAAGAAGAACCCGACTACTTTTGAGAAAAGAATTCAAGCTCGGGGGATACAATCTCAAAGCCATCATGTTACTGGACCCTCCAAATTTTTTGTTCCAAAAAGCAAGAGGCTCGGGGTTACATTCATTGAGTGCGCCAATGGGCGCACGACAATCAAAAAGCCACCACCCGACTACTTTTGAGGAAAAGAATTCAAGCTCATGGGCTACAATTTCAAAGCCATCATGTTACTCCCGACCCTCCAGCTCTTTTGTTCCAAAAAGCAAGAGGCTCGGGGCTACACTCAATGAGTGCGCCTATGGGCGCACGTCAACCGTAAGCCATCGCCCGACTTCTTTTCTCGACAAAAACAACTCGCACGAAGGCTCGGGGGCCATGTGGCATACACCCTCAACTTTTTCTTTTTTTTTCAAGACCTCCAGCTACTTATAAATAAGTAGCAAGAGGCTCTGGGGCTACACTCAATGAGTGCACCTACGGCGCACGAAAGGGAACAATTTTTCGCCTAGACCACTTCGAAGCATCACCTAGCAAGGCGCCCCCGAAGTTCTACTTTGAAATGCTCGGGGCTTGTCGACACAGACGAGACGGTCGCTATCACCAAGACGGCTCCCATCAAGACAAGAGCAAGAAGGACGGATCCAAGTAGAATACGGATCATCCTAGTTAGACTAATAGAAAGTAACCTCTATAATCATAACGTAACACTTCCTATGAATCCGACTAGATTAGAAACCATAGCTCGCTCTTTTTTCCTCTTATAAAAAGGAGCCAGAAAGCACCCTCTTTTGTAAATGCATAAACAACACACAATCATACATCAATCCAACGCAAAAGGCCAAGGCCGATCGAGTAGAGCTTTTTAGTCGACGACGCAGGGCT
>JADLZL010002644.1:0-16729 GCA_015844335.1 Chrysopogon serrulatus
ACATATAGATGATATGATGATACACTACCTTGCAAAATATTTTGTCGAAACTTCGACTTCGTTTGTGAGATATAAAAATAATAAATTTTAAGTCGAGGAAAATTTATCTAGATGATTTGATAGAAATTTCTTATTTTTATATCTCAAACAAAGTCGAAGTTTAGACAATATATTTTGCAAAGTTGTGTATCATCATATCATCTACATGTGTGAATTTTTTTGGTGAATTTAGATGACTTTTTTGGTTTTGCACAGTTTTCACGGGAAGTTAGTTTGCACTAGATAATGTTCTCCAAGATCTATGATATGAAAATTAGTATCATTAGATTAAAATACTCTCTCTCCATGATAGAAATAGAAGTCGTTTAGGACAACAATACGGCGTGCAACTATAATTTTGAATTTATATTTTTATAAAAATATTCATCACAAAATGATATATTTGTACTTTTATAAAAGTATTTTCAAGATAAATCTATTCATATGATTTTCACATTTTCAATCTTAACAAATTAAATGTTATTCATGATTTATATTTCTAATATTTGACCTAAGTCTTATCCACAACTTCTTTTTTTCCTATATGGAGGGATTATGCTATTATTATTCTTCTATTAAATTAGTCAAACTTAACACGGATTCTAAAAATTGATTTATTCATGGACGAATGAAGTATTCTTACTCTTTTAAATTTTATAACAATGTAAAGAGCTTAAAATCACTGGAACAATAATGTAAAAAGAGCTTGAAAATCACTGCAACACCATTTAGTACTGAAAGTAGGGCGAACTATCCAACTTGTTTGCCACTAATGATGTAACGAGTGACTTAATTATTACACAACTTACTATGTAGAGGGAGTACGTGGAGTGTGATACGAAGCAGCTGCTTTTGCCACGCAAACTCGTTCCAGTTGCTGTCAAACTCTTGTCATTTCTGTTGTTGTTAGTACGTGGTCTCGAGTACTACACCACACCATGACACCATCACCTCCCTAGTTGCCAACTGTTGCGCCAGCTCTGGCTTGGCCAACTAGAACTAGTAGTACTAGTATTCGAGTAGCCAAAGATTGGCCAGTACTACCAGTACTAGTACTCCTAGTATTTTTACGATCCGTACATTTTCCAATCTTCATGTACGCATTGACTTGGCCGCCGGCCAGTTGGGCAGCTGCTCGACTCGTGATGTATTTGTCTCGTCTATACATACCTGCCTGATCAACCGTCAGCCCGTCAATCAGTAGCGTCCTACGATTACGAGCAGATAATAGGGAGTGGTTGCTTAATTGCCCTGTGATTACCGCAGCCCGGGCCCCGGGGCTGCGCGCTGCTGGATGGCGGTAGCTGGTAAGGCTATCCGCATTCGTCATCCTCCAAATACATCATCTAAAAGGAATATTCCCTCCTGGTCATCGACATTCTCTCCTCTATATCACTTTCTCCCGCACTCCTACATCCTCTAAATTTCTACTCTACATCAATGGGACCCACACATTAGTTTATTTTATTTTACTTTCCACGGACTCCATCTCTCCCATTCTCTCTCTCCTCCCTCTTCCTCGCCTTTTCCTGTTCACCGAGCTCGCGAACACGCCACCGGCCCAATCTCCGTCTCCGGCCGGCGGGGGCCGCGCCACCCTCTTCCCGTTCTCCGCCTCAATCTCGGCCGCAGGCGCGCATGGCAGCTCATGCGCGCCAGCTTATGATCTCCTCTAGCCAGGCGGAAGCGGCCCGCCTTGCAGCGGCAGCAGCTTGGCCCAGCGCGAGCAAGCCGCCCGAGGCCATGAGCTTCAGCCTAGCGACGCGGGCGTGGCCCGGCGAGCAACGCCTACATCTCTCTCCCTTCTTCTCCTCCGTATCCGGTGGGTGCAGGCTGCGGCGTGGGGGAGGCGGATCCGGCAGAGCGCGCGGCGCCCGGGGCGGCGCTGCGCCCGGGCGGCCAAGGGGGGAGGTCGGCGAGGCGAAAAAGCCAAGGAGGTCAGCGGGCGGGCGGCGAAGTCTCCGGCGCGCGCGGAAAGCGCCAGCGAGCGAGCCGAAGCCTTAGCAACTCCGGCGCGGCGGCCCGAAGCGGCGGCCTTAGCGCCAGCGGCGTCACCTTAGCGCCCGCCAGCGAGCGCCCCGACGCGAGACGTGGCGACGCGGCGAACTTCGACTAAACCAAGCGGTACGTCACCTTCAGCTTTATGGCGGCTTCAGCAGCGCCGCTTCGGCGCGGCTTCCTTTCAGCGGCCCGCGGCAACCCGCGAGCTCGGCCGCCGTCGGCGCGCGCCCGGCTCTCTCTCCCTCCCTTCTCTCTCCCTCCCTCCGCTGCTGAGCGGGCGCCCGGCGCCAGCGTGGGGCCCGCGCCTGCGGGCGCTCCCGGGACACCGGTACCCACGCCCGGTTTGGCGTCGGGCGGGGGAGATTCGGACGCCGCCAAGCGCCCGGACGCGCGCGCGGCTCCTCCGTCGGAATCATCCGGCCGGCGCTTCCCGGACAGGCGATGGCGGACGCAGTGCAGATAGCCTAACGGCGTCCGTCAGGCGGCCGCCAGTCGCCACTCGCCATTTGCCAGCCAGCCACCCCCGCGTCCTTGTTCGCTTCTCTGGGACCTCCTGCCGCTTCCGCTACCAGTACCAGGTGCTGGTGCTGCTGCTGGCTGGGCTCCTCGTCCACGGCCTTCACCCACAAGCGGCCGACACGTGCATACTGCCCGTCTGCTCCTTTTTTGGCTCCGACCACTGTGCACTCGTCCCGCCGAGCTGGAGCTGCAGCATGCCTCCATCCGACGACGACCATCCCGACGGAGAATAAAACTGCTACTGGAGTCCGGGGCTAGGCTTGATCTTACTTGGGCATTCGGTATTGTTACTAAACCGCTCAGTTTCCAGATACAGTGGTGGAGCCGACGCTCTTGAATAAGGAGGATCAAACAATAAAAGACATATCATAAATAGATGAAAGGAGTTATTTTTTTATGATGTATCGTTGATTTTTTTTATAACAAAATTAGATTTCTATTGAAGTTTTGGATGAAAAGTTGAATTTTTATTGAATTTTTTATTGAATTTTTATTTTTTCCATAGTAAAAAGAAATTCATTGTTTGGGGCGGCCCCTGCCGGCCCTCTGGTTCCGCCTCTGCTTAGATAAATTCGGTTTCTCAGAAAATAGATACCGATCGATTATTTTCTATAGAGGAATTTCGGTTTCAGTACTTTCATTCGGTTCGGTTCAGTATCTACCAACCGAATTGGTAACAGAGACATGTAATAGCAGGTTTAAAAACTAATTTTGATATAATTTCATAGAGAACAATAATGCCCAATACGTACATACTCCGTACATATAAATGTCCATAAAGACTATAAGAGCATGGTACCACAAATATATAATATAACAGTCTACAATAGTGCAATTAATAATATAACATCACTCAAATTTAGCATATTTCACAGTTTGGTAATTTTGGTAAATTATTTGGTTCCTCGAGGTAAAGAACCATCCTGAAAATTAGGAACCGAATAGGGCACCGAAAATTTTGGTTTTTATATTTTCAGTTCAGTTCCTAGTATTTTTGGTTTGGTTCTTAGTTCTAGGTATTTTGTGCCTAGGGTTACTGGTCACAGGTCACGTGAGGATGAGGTTGCATAAATTTACTAGAGGAACCAAGGCCAACCGGAACTTCAATATACCGTATATATAGGTTTTGTTGCAATATTAGGGCAGTTCCAATGAGTATTAATGATAGTTTCTATTCTTATTAAATGACTCGCCACATAAGCAAAAAAAAGCTAACATGGCAAGCTAATTAATTAGAAAAGAGAAGAAAATCAAAGAAACGATTTCTTGAAGTAGAAACGAAGTCTACTCGACGACCGAGGCAGGAAGAAACCGCAAGTTTAGCGTTGGGAGGAAACGACTCGTTTCTTCCGCTCGCAGCTCGCTGCTGCATCACCGTCGCCAAGACCCCAGGACTTGCTTGGCTCTCGCCGGCAGATGCTGGCTGCACGCTCGACGTCGGCCCCCGCGCTCTCGCCAGTGCCTGCTCGCCGCGTGCTCGCCGGCGTCCCCCGCTCTCGCCCGCGCCGCCGCTGGCCGCGCACTCGTCGGCCCCTGCTCGCGCTTCCTCTGCGGGCGCGCCGGCCGCTGCTCGAGGGCGCGAGCTCATCCGTGCTGCTGGCTGCGCTCGCCGGCCACTGACAGTTCCTTCGTGCAAGTCTCGATCGCCGGGATGCAAGCCGCCGCTGTCGTAGGGGAAGCACAAACTGCAAAGTCGCTGCTGTGCTCAGGCCTGAGTGGACACGCAGCCATCCATGGCGAGGTGAAGTCCAGCCGAGGCTCCTCCACGCAGGTCGCGGTTGCTGCCGCCTAGGCCGCTCTCCGTCCACGTAGCACGAGCTTGACGCCGCTCTTTGGCCAGGCCGGTCTCCACCACGATGCCGTCCGCAAGGGCCCTCCATGGCGAGGTGGAGGCCAACCGAGGCTCCTCTGCTTGGCCCTGGTCGTTTGTGCGGAGTCTGTGTTTCCGTAGTGAACAAAGGTGCCGACTGCTCTAGGACCAGGAGGAAGACGATGGAATAAGGATAGATAAAGAAAATAAAAGGATAGCATTTAGTAGGGGGAGAAACTTGCATTGTGTGAGATGATTTCTATAGATGGTTTTTTGCTGATGTGGCTGTTATGGAAACCGCGCGTAGTTTCAACCACTGGGACTGCCCTTATGTTACTATAAAACTCAAACCGCAGGTAACATCACCTCATTTCATTCATAAAAAACCGCAAGTAAACGTATACTACTCCATCTTGTATCTCATGTCATCAGAGTATCGATCGTCTTATCTCACATAGTCACATGTGCTATTGCCTATTGGCGACGAAATCCTTTTATTTCTCTGTCTCCGTGGAAGTCCAGGCTCAGCGGTGTCACGGTGCCCGTTCTAGAAGAAGAAAAACCCATCATGATGCGTAAGAGCCTAACCGCCAGAGTCAGTCAGTTGGTTCCGGATAAAATAAACACTGCCGGCTGCGACAGCACACAACAGAGAATGAGCCCCAACAACAACAAACGGCCGATTCGCTCGCGTAACCACCAAATTAACGGATAGGAGTCGTACTTAGCACTACAGCAGTTGGAATTTTCTCCGGCTGCATGCTCCTGTCACAACTGACGGGCACGGGCAGGAAGAAATCTCCCAATTGCGCAGAAGCTTCCACGGAAACATCTGCTCATTTGCCCTGCGGAAACTTCAGACGCAAATGATGACGCGAGGAGCGCGACCATTTGTTTTTTCTTCCGTGCCCTTGGCATGTTCAGATCTACAGTACTAGTTCAGACAGGATCACGTCCTTTTTACAACTCGCTCTGGTTGACGCGCGTACGCGAGTCAGACGCTCTGGGCAGTGTCGTGGGAGGGATGACTTGACGAGGCTGCCTTGCTGCGCACTCTAGCTGCCTCGCTCCAGGGATTAATTAAAGAACTCCAGGGGCGTCGTCATCAGATATGATGATCCAATATAATGCAATGCAATGCAAGCAGCAGTTGGGACTTGAATTGGGAGAGAAGTTGCGTTCAACTTGAATGCACGACCAGTTCAGACTCCGCCACTGCATCGATCCGCTACCCGCGTCGGGGATTGAATGGCTGGCTGGCACAGAACCTCATCATCTTCTACATACTTTCTTGCAAATTTGCTGTGGCTTGCTAGCTGCTGATCATCCGGCGTCTGCCTTGCGCCTGCTCATCATAGAACCTAGAATTCAGATTGTTGCCAGCCATAATAACCAACAGCTAGCTGCGCCTGCCTCACTTTCGAAAAGGAAAATTGCCTCATCAGCATGCAGGACTCGCAAAAACTGTAACCCTGACAGACAGCTCGCCTCTCCACTTGCCGCCGGCTGTCCGTACATAACCGTAAGCGATCCGAGGGTGAGGCATCGAGCAGCTAGCGACTCGATCACCAAGCGAAAACGAACCGAATAAAAGGGAATTCCACACTAGCGCGCGGGAAAGTCAGTAAATGCATCGAATTGTGATGGGCTCAAGTTTGTTGTGGGGGACAAATTAAACTGCGCATCACATCACACACGTGGACAGATTAGACGTAAAACAAGATCGTATTCCGATTCCAGACAGGCGGGTTAACTGGTGGGCCTCTCGTAGCCGTAGCAGGCCCATCGAGCCTTCCATTCCACTCCATTTAGCTAGACCTAGACCGCTGCGACGACAGGCGCAGGTCGCCAACCGACCACGCCAGATCGATCACTAGCGTATTAGTACTAGCGTGCTACTACCTGGCAGCTCCTTGGCCGGCCGGCGACTGCGAATCTGCGATGGAGAAAGGCAGAAAGCAGTTGCCGGTGATCGATGCCGTACGTCAATCACACTTGAGAAGAATTGATTGAGGATGCATGCATGGCCCCGTGACAGGGGAATGGCACGAGTCTAGGGGCGCAGGTGATGGCCAGGGGAACAGGGAGAACTGGCCCATCGACATGCGGACACCTCACACCTGGGTTTGTTCACAGGTCACAGGTGGTCGGCCTCTTCAACGTTACCGGCCCACACGAGTCTCGATGCTGGCATGGCGCTACAGTTATTGGGTGCATGTCACACTGTCACAGTGTCACTGCGGAAAGATAGGGCCAGGCGGGCTGCTGGAGGCATCCAAGAGGGCCGGCCCTATTCAGCCTTTCCGACGTCACGGGCTGGGTGGGCTGGCTGCTGCGGCGATCGACGCCTTGTGTTGTGTGTCACGGGCTCACGGCTTCCATCACACGGCCGGACCGGCCGGAACGACAGAAAAAAGAAATCGGGACAGACAGGGATGGATAGCAACGCCGGTGATTTCTTGTGTCAGCTGCTGCAAAAGAGACGTGTCCTCCCCGCGCGTGGTTGCCTGCGTACAATCGGGACGGACATACTACGTGCCATGTAGCATACATACGGCACCCACGTTGTTTAGGCCTTGTTTAGTTACATGCAGTTTTTTTTTTCTCTCTCCTCACATCAATTGTTTCCCCGCATATAAATAGTATTAAATATAAATAAAAAAAATAACTAATTACACAGTTGGGTTGTAAATCACGAGACGAATCTTTTGAGCCTAGTTGGGCCACGATTGGACAATATTTACCACAAACAAACGAAGTCTTACAGGACTTTTCAATCTCTCTCCTCTCACAAATTGTTTCCCACATGTAAATAGCATTAAATATAAATAAAAAAGATAACTAATTACATAGTTGGGTGGTAAATCACGAGACTAATCTTTTTTGAGCCTAGTTGGGCCACAATTGGACAATATTTACCACAAACAAACGAGAAGCTTCTGGGACTTTACACTCTCTTTCCAACCTCCATCTAAACAAGGCCCAGTTTGCAAACAAGTTGCAGCAAAGATCAGCTAGCCGCAGTGTACTACGTCCGCACGCGTCTCGTCAAATACGTAACTCTTCATCCGCGAAAGATTCCGCGGCTTCTCACAGCCCTGAGCACTGTTCATGCGAGGCCCACCACTGTTCACGTGGGCCCCGTATACACAGTTTACTTTTTATTTTTATTTTTTTATTTTTTGTCAGTTTTATTTTTTTTCTCTTTAAGCTGGCGCACTGATGTCTAATCCATCGCACGAGCATCGCATGACTGTTATGAAAAGTTTTTCATATGTATAGGAGGAATTCACCATACCGGACTTCTCCATATGGTTTGTCTTCTTTGTCGCCGCTAACATGATCCTATTGTGCCATCATATTTAAAAGATAATATATATTGTCTTCAAAAGCAAAGGCTATCCAGTGTAAAATTCACTAACTTCTACCATTCGACCGTGGATTTTTTTAATTTTGCGTCAGTCATTGTTATAGATAACTTTAAGTAATTATTACTATCTTTTATATGTAGATACGTATACCATAAAAAAAAAAAAAACACAACCATATAGAAAGCTTTAGGCCTATTATCGTTACAAACGAACGAGTCTTCAAAACACCAGTTCACCACAACACACAGGCGCGACCACCAAGCGCACGCCACGGCATCGTGGCGTATCCTCTAGTGTCTTGTATCCAGATAGGATTCCGGATACAGAGGCCTAGTAATAGATATAGGTGCGGGTCGTCGTCGACAAACACCGACGCCGCCGATCGATGGAGAGGTGAGAAGGAGCGAGCACATTGGTGCGATTCGCATTTCGCGAGGCATTCGCCGCGTCCATGCATGCTTCGGCCCGATCAACACCCGGCGGCCGTCGTATAATAACACCGCGGTCGTCGGGCATGTGCGATGTGATCGATGGCGAACAAAAGTCGTCATGCATAATTGCATACACAGGTCCGCCGCGCCAGCGCTGCGGCAGCGCCAGCTGGCTCGATGGGGAAACCAAGGATTCGGCCGGTCAAAGGCGTCCGCTCCAGCCCGCGGTGCCCGGGAACTCAGGAAGCCCGGCTACAGGTGGGGGAGAATTTCATCATCGTTCTCTAGATGCGCACGGCGCACCACCAGTTGTCGGAAGCAGATTGTGAGAGACCCGGTCTTTTTTCTTATCCGAAAGACCTCCCTTGGGCTGCTTGACACATGGCTGACGTACCAATCTCAAAGCAACCTTCAATTCCATACTCCCTGTCTCGGTCCAACGACGCCGTTACCTTCCTCGGACAAAATAACAACATTGCGAGGAAAAAAGAAATTACTTCTCCGACTCTCCCCAAATCCTCTTCCGTGCGTCCCATTTCGGCACCACACGCCGGCATCGGGCGTCCACGGCCGTGATGCCATGGCAGGCATCATGCGCTGCGGGGTTGCGGGCGCCATGGGGGAGCTTCGCTTCGATCTCGTCCAGCAGCGGAAGCCGCGGGAGTCGAAGGTGTCCGCCACCGACAAAGAACGCCACGATCCGCATCTGGATAGGGGAAACGTGAGAGAGAGGAGATGGGAGGGAGGAAGCTAATCTCCGATTGCCGTGGCGCCGCGAACTCGCGAGCTCTCGCCCCGATCTCCATTGGGCGGCAGGTCGGCGAGCTAATCCGCGGCAATCGCGGAAGGCGCCATGGGCGAAGCTTGGTCCGTCTCGCAGTCCGTGAAGCAACAACAGCCAGCAGGTAGTGTTGTGTCGAAGCCGCCGCAACGCTGCTTCGGGAGTGGCGGAGCTCCATGTCTTTGTGGTAATTGATATTAGATTAACTAATGGGAAAATATTGACTCAGGCTTTGTGATTGTTCTGCAGTTCGTGCAGGAACAGGATCAACAAGGAGGAGCAACGTCGGATCAGAGCTTCTGCTCGCAAGCCCATGGAGGAAGCTGTGGGTTCCCGCTACCTGCGCGCACCATTAGTCTCCCCTGTCTAATTTCTACGTGTCATTTTCTCGATTACTTTCTTTGGTTCATTTGTGATGCTAATGGCAACGCAAGGCAATTATCTCCAATATTTCATTTGGACTACACAGATTTTTTTGCCATGACTTGTTTAATATCAAGACTTTAAAGTGAAATAGTCATGGCCATGAAGTTCCTACCAGTGGCCATGACTTTTTTTGCCTATTCAATCCATATCTGAATATATGTTTGATGCACATATAGTTTAGTTTGTGATAGATGAAACCTTAGGCCTTGTTTAGTTCCACGAAACTTTTTTTTTGAGGAGAGAGATTGTAAAGTCCTGTAGCACTTCGTTTTTATTTGGTAAATATTGTCTAATCGTGGCCCAACTAGGCTCAAAAGATTCGTCTCGTGATTTACAACAAAACTATGTAATTAGTTATTTTTTTTATTTATATTTAATACTTTTTACATACGGCAACAAATTTGTGAGAGAGAGAGATTGTAAAGTCCCTGTAGTATTTCGTTTGTTTGTGGTAAATATTGTCCAATCGTGGCCCAACTAGGCTCAAAAGATTCGTCTCGTGATTTACAACCAAAACTGTGCAATTAGTTATTTTTTATTTATATTTAATGCTATTTACATGCGGGAAACAATTGATGTGATGGAGAGAGAGTGGAAAAACTTGCAATTCCAATTGAAAGTTGCATGGAACTAAACAAGGCCTTAGCACCTGGTCATTCTGTTGTTTTTTTTTTTCCAAAAGCGAAATGTGTATAGGCTGCTGTTGATGGGAACTTTAGAAATCCCTATGCACGAACTGTTTTTCTGATGGCACTGTGTGAGGGCTTAACCGAAATTGTTTCAATCTCTCCGAGTGCAGAGATCAGGTTGTTAAAATACTCAAAGTAGAATTAAGAGGGAGTATTTTTTCGACACTCCTTGGACAAAAGCGAATGCATCTCCTCCCAGACGGAGAGCTGATGGGATAACTAACACTATGAAACTTATGCTTCTCAAATCTCAGTACGTCGGAAATCATATACACTATTGCATCTCTGCGAAATTGATTTCTTCACATCTATCAGTACCTTTACATTTTAATTCCTCACACCCCAATGGACAAACATGCTACGTGCTGAACCAAGGAACCTTCCCAGCAAAAAATAAAAAATAAAAAATACAGAGACAAGCAAAATATGATAAGATGATTTGTGTAGCAGTATATCAATGTAATAGTAATGAAAAAGGCGACATTTTGTTGGCCCTTGCTTACATCAAGTTGCAAAGTGCATGAATATTAAAACCTGAATCATTATTTCATTTATCAAATTCTAAGCGACGAGAAGTAGACACTGTATGATGAGTTTGAAGTAGGAGATTTGTAAACTCTCCTCGGATTGGCGGAATGAACATGGAGTTATCTACGAATGGCATCGACATATTGCTTGTTGCAAATGTTGTAGCAGGTGAGTTGAAGTGCCCCCGTAGCAATTTATAGTCTCGGAATGAAAAGGCATTACAAACTGAAATAAATTGTTACTAAAGGAAATCTAGGCTTTGGTTAATCTTACAGGCTCTTTGTGAAGTTCCAGGTAGATTTATGTTGGATGATTACCTTGAATCATCTACTGTAGACATATGCAAAAAAAATCGGTTGTTATATAGTGAAAATTAGCAAATCACACACAAGTTATTATACATACCTTTCTTCTTTTTAGTTCTAGGAGCATTTTTCTTTCCTCCTTTTTTGTTTGTTGAAGGATTTTTATTTCCTCCTTCAAGTACACTTTTTGATCTTTTAATTGTCGGTCCTTTTTTATGTGGAGGTACTTTAAATGATATGTGTAAATGAGAACCGACCAATTTATAAAAGCATAAGTGAAAAATCACTCGCTAAGCAAGCAATTATCGCACTTAAGCCGTTATAAACCCGGTAGTCCGGAAATCTCGAAGGATTTCAAACCAAACATCATCAACCAAGATCGTATCGGTTTAGCGTCACCATTCGCATATTACAACATTTCGCAAATAGTTCAACAACATCAGAGTGCGGAAATAAAGTTATTACAAATCGAGTTCTTTAAATCCAAATAGCGGAAACAAGATAGTTTTAAAAGCTCAACCCAACTCACACATTTGAGATTAATACAGTGCCAGCTCGATAGTCAATCCATCAAAAGCAGTTGGGGAGAATATTAAGATTAACCTTGCCCAAGGTCTTCTAGTCCTTGGGGAAAAAGACAGGTCTCGCAGTACCCGTGGTAGGTATGCCCGTCTGCACAAACAACAAGCGGGAAAAACCCTGAGTACGAGAATGTACTCAGCTAGACTTACCCGACTGACTCAAAAGAAAAGACTCCAAGGAGGAATGATAGGCCTTATCGGGAGGTAGCTAGACTCATTTGCATAAAAGCGGTAGTGATAATTAAAGTGACAGCTCAGCTTAATCATTCCTATTTAAGCTAGGTAAGCACCTATACTATTCATCATTATAGTATATTAATCATGATTAAACAAGCAAGTAGTATCCATAATTATAAACCTCAGCTTAACCCATCATCATCATTAACCACATTCCATAATCATTACTACGATGGTGCAGCTCAAGTCAAGTGTTCACTGTCCAGGAACGATGGCGATTCGAATCGATTACTACTGAGCTCGGGGGTATTCCTCATGCAAACCACACTCACCCGCTAAAGTGAGCTACAGGTCACCATGGCACGTATCCAGAAGACAAGCACGCGGACTCGCATGGAACCACCGTACCAGGGGACCGCCCGATCGCTTTAGCCGGACATCTTTGGACCTCGGACTTACTCTTCGGCGCCCCCATGGTCCCCATCCATCTCCAATACGGTGCGAACGGTCGAGAACCGGCCCGGATAGTGTTGGGCTTCGCGGTCGGAACGACTTATCCGACCCGACTAAAACATGAGGCATGCGTTCAACATGACTTGCGGTACAACAACGGTACGGTCCTTAATCGACACAGACGGAATCACTATGGTCCAACAACCCCACAAGACTCCGTCCGGTCTCCAATTATCAACCATAGCCATTATCCAGATGATATCAACGTAAGCTTTTCCATCAATCATAGGTAACCACCTATCTCGCGGATGACAGGAAATCACCCGACTTCTACCGTCTAAGCAAGCTAAGCATATTACTCGCCCTAGACTAGCAGGGTGTATCAAGGTAGGATAATCAATGGTAAAGCAAGGATATAATGCGGCAACGGTGTCACACAACTCCTATACTTAATGCAACAATCATAAAGCATAATTAGATTTGTTAGAAAGCATAGGTAAGTAAATGCTCCGGTGCTTGCCTTGCACAAAGTCGATCTTGGCGGTGGTCCTGGGCACTCTGGAAGCTCCTCCTCTTCTCCTTCCTCTTGCGGCACTTCTTGCTGCGGTTCCTCCGGACGATTCTCCTCGATTTCCGAATAAGGGAGGTCCTCTTGCGAACCTGTATGATGCGATGCACGTGCATAAGTATCATGAATGCACAACGTATGATGCTCGTGGATGGAGATGATTAATAAATTATTTGACAGAGTAGGTGCATATCTCCTCTCTACTACAACTTAACTCATTTACTGAGTATGTGCAAATCTCTTCTCTAAACACTTAGAGAAGTGCATCAAGAAGAGTGGTGTGGCTCGGCACACACACATACTCATAATACATAAATAAGAGAAGTACTACTACTCCTAACCAGATATCACATTTCAGTTGTGGTACTTCAATGCATGACCAGCAAGCATAACTTAATTGAAAATGCACAAGAATTGATATAAAAGTCATTAAATCGTTTAATCCAATTACTTATCATTTCATGTGAATAAATAGGCTTGAACTGTGACCCCTGTCTAAACAGTTCAGAAAATTCTACAAAAATTACAGGAGCTACACTATGCTATAACAGAGCCATGATAAAATTTTCATCTCATTTTACCAAGTACAACAAACTACACAAAAAGATGAAGCTACTGGCCAGAAAAGCACATTTAACAACTTTGCACTATGAAAAGTGTTAAACAACAGATTTCATATTTTTATCTATACCTACTTAGCATAAGAACAGTCAGTAAAATTATCAAGGCATAATTCCACATATTTTATTTATTAAAAATCATACAAGAATCAGCCTAGAAATGAAATTAAATCATATTCCAATATTTTTGTACAGTAAATGCATGACATGTATTTTTCCCAGAAACTACATCACATAACAAGTCTAGCAAAACAAGAATCATATTTTTCAGAGCAATACTCTATTTATTATGCAATTACTCAGATTTCAGCCATTTAAGTAAATAAATAAAACTACACAGTAAAGTATCTCAAAACTTGCATCACATATTTTTCACAGATAGATCACATCACTATGAACCTAACAAAACAAATTGCACCAAATTTGGAGTTCATTTGCACCATTTACAAATTCAAATCCATTTAAATCTTTTCGGAAATCAAATAAAAGAAAAGGGCCGAAACCCTAAGTGCTCGTGGGGCGGCCCAGCAGGCCGTGGGCCGCTGCCAGGCTGAGCCCCTCGGGCCAGGCCGAGGCGGCAGCCGGCCTCCGGCGGCGCCGGCTTCGTCGGCGGCGAGCTCACCGCGCAACCAAAGCGCACCGGTGTGCTCCACGCGACGACAGCGGGCGTGGTGACGCCGCTCGGCGCGCGGCGAGGTGAACCCTAGCTACGACGGCGGCGGTGATGGCGGCACGGGCGGTGTTTCTTGCTGCGCGCGGGCGAGAGCGAAAGGGAGCGGAGCAGAGAGCGAGTGGGCGAGCGGCGAAATGGAATCGCTGCTGTTTCCACCGGGCGACGGCCGGGTGGCGCGGCCGCGGTGGGGGCTTCGCCCGGCGCCGGCTGCCACTTGGCGCGGCGGCCAGCGCATGGAACGCGCGTGGCGGCTGCGCGCCCGTCGGCCCGGGCGCCACGGCGTCAAGGCGGGCCGCTGGAGTGGAGCGGGTGGGTGGGCGGCGTGGCCGCGGCTGCCGGTGGGCGCTAGCGGCTCTTCTTTTCTCTTTTTTTTTTTGATTTGAATTTGAAATTGAAACCAAATGCAACTTTTGACAAGTTTACAAGCATTTTCAAGAGAAGCTCTAAAAATAAAAGTTGTAGATCTGTTTAAAATGAACAACTTTCATTTAAGGCTCATCTCAAAATTCCCAATAAATTTTGAAATGCAAATTCATTTTGAATTTTAGGGCATAAAAGGGAATTTTTCCAATTTATTTTCTTTTTGCTCCAAAATGCACCAAATCTTTTTGCAATAAATTTTATTAAAACCTTTCAAATTGCTGGGCAAGTGAATCTAAACTTGATCAAGTTGTTTGCAAGGCAATTAATTAACTAATTAACAAGCATAATTAAGCAATAAAAATTAAAGAGCAAAACACATGAAATGACAAGATGCAAGGCTAGGGTTTTGACTTGATGCTTATGCCATGCTTGATGAAAGATTAAGTTAATTAATTGTGGCCTAATGCAAGCTTAACACCGAGGTGTTACAGCCCTACCCCTTAAAGAAATCTCGTCCGAGATTTGGGTTTACTAACCGGGTTTTATGGAATTCGGGATAAACTTCTTTCAGGATAATCCTCAGTTTCCCATGATGCATCTCTATCATCATGGTAGTTCCTACGACCTTGTATGTGCGCACAAGTCGATTCGGGTAACTCTCTCTTTGCTATCAACAATTACGACCAGGCTCTTCTTTGTATACTAGATCAATTTGTTAACTTTAAATCTTGCTCATCGATTCTTTCTTCGGGCACACGCAAACACTTCTTCCGGTTGAGAGGCGTGAAAGATCGGAAAAGAGAGAACTCATAGACTACGGTAACTCTAACTTGTATGCAACTTCACCTCTTCTTTCAAGAATCTTATGCGGACCTACATATCTTGGTGCAAGCTTTCTTTTGGCTCCAAACCTCTGTGTCCCCTTTTTCGGTGAAACTCTAAGATAGACATAGTCACCAACTTGAATGTCGAGAGGTCTTCTTCTATTGTCGGCATAACTCTTACTGTCGGGACTGCGCGACTTTCATGTGCTCTTGGATAATCGAACTTTCTCTTCACCGGGGAACAAAGTCAATACCGTAGTATCTCCTTTCTCCCGCTTCGACCCAGTTCAACGGAGTTCTACACTTTACGCCATATAAAGCTTCAAGCGGTGCCATCTTGATACTTTCTTGATAAGCTGTTGTTGTAGGAGAACTTCGCCAAAAGGTAGCCAAGATTCCCACGAACCCTTAGCCGATAGCACACACGCTCTCAACATATCTTCAAGAACTTGATTAAGCCTTTCGGTCGACACGAAGTTTGAGGATGATAAGCGGTGCTATGTAGCAACTTCGGTACCCATTCCTTCATGCAAAGCGTTCCCGAAATGAGCGGTGAACTGCGATCCACGATCAGATACAATGGTCTTAGGAACTCCATGCAAGCGAACAATCTCGAGAGAGGTAGAGATCAGCATAATGAGGTGGTGCGTAAGTGGTCTTGACAGGTAAGAAGTGAGTGACTTTGTTAACCGATCGATGATCACCCGGATCGAATCATTCCCTTTTTTGTGTGGTCGGCAAACCTGTGATGAAATCCATACTAATATCATCCCACTTCCAAGCGAGGGCGGCAAGCGGATTGATAAACCCGCCGGCTTCATGTGAATAGCTTTGACACGACGACAAGTATCGCATCGAGCCACATATGCTGCTATCTCCTTCTTCATCTTGGTCCACCAATATCGAGGTCTCAGATCATGATACATCTTGTTGCTTCGGGGGTGAATGGATAGCTTGGAAAGATGAGCTTCATCCATCATCCTATTCTTGAGTTCTCGATCCTTGATGCGACAAGGCGATTGTCGAACCAAAGCACACCATCGTCATCAAGCGAAAGTGCGGAATTGGTGCATTCTTCATTCTCTCTTTGAGGTGATAAATACCAGGATCGGCCTTTTGACCTTCAATGATCTGTTGGTCAAGGGAACATCGGACTTGGATATCATGCAAAGCTGCAGGATGCATCGGATCGAACTTCTCTTCTATTAGTGGTCGCACAACATGATGATGTGACTTACGACTCGAGCATCGGCAACTACATTGGCTTTTCCCGGGTGATAGTGCCTTTGTCAAGTCATAGTCCTTGATCAACTCTAACCATCTTCGCTGCCTCATGTTAAGTTCGGGTTGGGTAAAGATGTACTTGAGACTCTTGTGATCGGTGTATATGTGGCACACATTTCCCAGCAGATAGTGCCTCGGATCTTTAAGGCATGCACAAGCGCAGACTAACTCAAGATCATGCGTGGGATAGTTGACTTCATGCTTTCTCAAGCGGCGTGAAGCATAAGCAATCACTTTCGGCCTTCTTGCATCAGCACACAACCTAAACCAGTCTTCGATGCATCCA